>JACEIK010000750.1:99485-120691 GCA_018107945.1 Datura stramonium
CTTGAAGACTTGCTCTAGATCACCTCCTCAACCTCTCAAGTTTGCATGCATGGAAGGAAATAACTTAGAATAGGTTTTCCCCTCCTTAAACCCACTAAAACGAGCCTTAAATGATGTAGTATAGGCTTTAGGGACATAGGAATCATGAAAAGTCCCTTACTAAATTCGCAGGAAATTACTACTAGGTGGCCCTAACGGATGACCTGATGACTCGTCGTCCAGGGCGATGACTCGTTCCCTCGCTCATCAGGTGCCCTGCCTGGCCTTGTCTTCTGGGCTCATAACAATTAACACCATGACTCGTTAGGCGTGACCACGACTCGTGGTCACCAGTCGTGAAGTACACTATTCTTCTTTCTTCTCTTTTCCTTCTCCCCACCCCACGACTGACCTAACGAGTCGTGGGGTCTGACCACGAGTCGTTGCCACGCCCGTGGGGACCCTTTTTCTTCCAACTTCCCAAAATCCTCCCTGGCCTCCCCACAAGTCACCTGACGACTCGTGGGCTATCCTCACGAGTCATCTCATGACTCATCCTGAGTCTGCAACATCAACTTTACATTTTCCCCGTTTTAACTCACGGGTCCGATCTTTGGACTTTCGGGGTATAACAACAGTTTGATCCAGTACAATCATGGTTCTCCGTCCAATCTAGACTTTTAGATTTTAGTCCATATCTGTAGTATTACAGTTTAGCTATTATTACTCAGTATATGCATGTTTTAGTTCCTTCTCACATACTCAGTATATTTAAAGTACTGATCACATGATTTTATGTTCTGTATCACTTTATGGTATAGGCTCAAGTACCTAGCCTTAGCACCATAGCTAGTCTCTCGGTGATTTTCCAGTAGCTTCAGTGGTGAGTCCTCATCTGCCGAGGATCAGAGTTCCACTCTCAATTGCATTTTTTTGTCTAGTTTCAGACATTGGAGTTAGCTGGGGGTTTTTCCTGATAAATCATCAGTTCTTTTTTGAATCCTTTCAGACAGTATTTATAGATTCAACTCAAGTTTCAACATATTTTGTTATTAGTCAATATTTGATTATTTATGTAGTTAGCTTCTGCTTTATTATTATTATTATTTCAGCAATATCAGTTGTAATACCCCAAAAGTGCTTAAGACTAGACTTGGAAATTGGAAACGAGAAGCAACAGAAATCTGAAATTTTTTCCTCAGGACGATTGAGCATACGAATTGTAGAAAGGCCCCACGACCTGTAGGTGCCACCCGTGGTTAACCGTTATGAGGGAAAGAGTTGGAACAACGGGCCTTTTAACGACCCGTTAGAATAAGGTATGGCCTGTAGGTAAGAGTCATGGGTTGGTTCTGGAATAGTTAGGGATGGGTAGTACAAGTCATGCTATGACTCATTGTGAGGAACAACGAGTCATTGTGAGTGCTCGTGGGAAGATCAGGGAAAATTCCCTTTTCAAGTAATGGATGGAACCCACGACTCGTTAGAGGAAGGTACGAGTCGTGGTGTGACTCGTAGGAAGTTCAGATGTAGTTTCATCAGAGGAGGTAACAAAAGGATACGATTGATCATTGTTTGATGTAACGACTCGTCCTATTGAGTCGTGGTATCAGGATCTGAGAACTGAAGGATGAGGAAGGGAAGTAACGGACAGTTATCGTGAGTCGTGGTAGCAAGGTACAACTCGTGGTACCACTCATTGTCACTGGCAGTGCAGAAATTCCAAAATTTTCATTAAGGGTATTTTTATAATTTCTAAGCTTTAAGGTCCTAAACTACATCATTTTAAGCTTAGTTAGCAGGGTTTTAAGGGTGTTAAACCTATTCTAAGAATTCCCACTCTATGTATGCAACTTAGAGCCTTTCCTTGGAGATTAAGCTTGAAGAAGTTCTCCAATTTCTTGCCAAATTTCCCTTGGGCTTTCGAGTGGAAGTGTAAATCTGATTTACCCAAGTATGGAGGGTTATGAGTGGGTGTAATCATCTACACCCATGCCCAATCGCTCTTCATTTTCATGGAAATTCTAGTTGATGAATCTATGCCCAACATGTGAATTCTCTAAGTATCAATCATGGGTATGATCTGTACATGTTTCTAATGTTGAATTATGATTCATGGTAATATTTTACAATGTTTTCAATTACGAATCATGTTTTCAAGTCTTACATGTTATGATGCCCATTCATGGAAGTTCATGAAGTTGAAATCTATGATATATGTATTCAAGCATGATGAGATGTATATGATGAAAATATGCTTTCGAATTACCCATGTCCATGTTCATGTTTTCGAATGATCAAGTCTATTTCAAGCATGTTTAAGTATTGGGCAAGACCATATGATCAAGTATGTGTCATGATTTATCTAAATTTCATGTTATTAGCTTACCACTTGGATTTGGAGTCTAAAATCCCATTATTTTCAGCTTATGGTATGGTTTGAGCCAAAGGCTCCTCATGATATGATTTTAGATCTATGCATGTATGTTATGAGTCAACTTCATCACTAGACGATGTTTCAGCTTTGTTGAAAAATGATGGAGAACATAATCATGTTTTTGGGAGTAGTGTCTAGCACTGAGTAGGTAATGGTCAGTCCACCCTATGCCTCAGAACTATGTGCCAATGTAGGTATGTTCAGATTATTTTGGGACCTCCCTTGTGAGCTTCCCCTTCCCCTAAGGGGCCTTCAACTTGATATCGATATCATGGTAGCGCCCTTAGCCCTCGCAAGGTTTTGAAAGGCTCTGCCTACTTAAGTGTAATAGTCGGGACCACGTAAGCTCTATTGTGGTAATGTCGGTTATAAGATGAGTCTCCCATTGTTCCTCATGATTTCAATCATGCATGTTCATCAGTCATGATATTATGTTTTCAACAGGTTTGACCCAATGTTCAGTTTTACTTATGTATATCAGCTTAGCTTTGGGTCATTCGATTCAGTTGTGAGATTCAGATATGTTAATGACATGTTTTCAGATAATAGCATGCAAGCCCTACTCTCAACTTCTTATGATGAAATGTTTTATGTTATGCATGATCACTGATTTTATTTACTTAGCGATTTTTCTTACCTTGCATACTCGGTACATTCCACATACTGAGCGCATACTCTATGCTGTATCATTTCATGATACAGGCTCGGATATTCAGGCCCAGTCTCGTCGTTAGCCAGACTTTCAGTGTCAGGATCCCCCAGATGCAGTTGGTGTGTTTTCATCTCTTGAGGGCCCCCTTTTATCAGTTGTATTAAGTACTTTCCAATTTTAGACTATAGTTAGTTAGTTGGGGTCTTGTCCCATTAACTCGTTAGTAGTAGAGGCTTATCAAACATAGTATGTTTTCAACTTGAGACTTGTGTTATGTATTCAGATATTTGTATTATCAGTTTATCAGACTTCCTCTATGTTATATATATGTTGGACTTTCGCTTTAGGATGTTGAGTTTAGATGTCATGTTCATGCCATGGGTCGAGTTGGAGACTCTCGGGGTTCTTTGTCCTGTGTCTCGATCCGGGCCTATGTTCGGGTCGTGACAAACTTGGTACCATAGCATTAGGTTTGGAAGTGTCCTAGGGTGTTTGATACCGCGTTAAGTAGAGTCTTTTTCATGGGTGTGAAGCGCGCCACACCTATGACGAAGAGGCTACGAAACGTTTTAGGAGATGTTCCCTTTTTTCATGATCTAAGTCATGTGATGATATTTTCTTTCTATCCTTCTAACTCGTGCTCTATGTATTTGTAGAATCATGCCTCCCCGCATAGTTAATGGTAGGAGAAACGAAAATGAAAATGGCCATGAGAATGGCAATGGGGACGGGTACCAGCATGCCCTACTAGCCCCCGAGGATCATGTGGCCGAGCAGGTGGCCCACGAAGAGTTTAGGGTTTCCATACAGATGTTATCTCAGGGTTTGACCGCCCAGGTCAACCAACAGGAAGTAGCGCATGTCCCTCATGGGAATGCGACGACGGCAAGAGTCAGAGATTTTTTGAGGATGAACCCTCTAGAGTTCCTTGAGTCAAAGGTGGATGAAAATCCACATGAGTTTATTGATGAGGTTCTAAATATCACCCAGATCATGGTGGTTCTTGGAGAGGAGTGCGCTGATCTAGCCTCGTATCAGTTGAAAGGGGTCGCGCATATCTGGTTCAAGCAGTGAAAAGATAGCAGGACAGTTGGAGTAGGCCCTATTGGTTGGGAGGAGTTCCATACCGTATTTCTGGGTCGGTTCTTCCCTCGTGAGATGAGGGAGATTAAAGCATCCAAGTTTGTGAACCTGAATCAAGGAAATATGACAGTTCAGGAGTATGTCTTGGAGTTCACTCGCCTTTCCAAGTATGCGCCTGAGATGTTGAGAGATCAGAGAGACCGAGTGAGTCGGTTCATGCATGGTATAGCAGACTATTTGGTCAAGGATTGCCGGACCGCGATGCTTCATCATGACATTGACTTTCCTAAGATTGTTCTGTATACCCAGCAGATAGAGGCAGTACTGGTGAGTGAGCGGGAGAGAGAGGCCAAGAGGGCCAGGACTGATAGCTTTTGGTTCTCCCATTAAACACTAGGTGGTGGGCTATCAGCAGTCCTACCAGAGATCTTCAGCCCTAGCACTATCGGCTATGAGTGTGCCATACAGATCCAAGCGCGACCAGAGGGGACGAGCAATTGGCTCTAGAGGTCATGGTAGTAGACCCGCAGAATCCAGCATTCCAGAGCGTGGCAGGTGTGGCTGGAGACACACGGGTCAATGTTTAGCAGGTTCAGATGCTTGTTTCGGGTGTGGGAAGCCCGGACATATCCTCAGAGATTGCCCAGTAGCTAGACAGGGCCATGATAGGGGCTAAGGCCCAGCCTATAGTTCAGTAGCTCCACCAGCATGCGCAGCTCAGCATGGAGCATCTACTAGTGTGGGTGGTGTTCAGCGCCAGAATAGATTCTATTCCCTAGTATCTCGTTGGGAGCAGGAGGTCTCCCTAGATGTAATCACTGGTATGTTACGAGTATTCCACCTTGATGTTTATGCATTGTTAGATCAAGGGGCTACTTTATCTTGTGTGATTCCCTATATTGCTAGTAGTTTCGGAGTCAATCCCAAAATTCTATCAGAACCCTTCTCAGTCTCTACGCTACTCGGTGATTCAGTTATAGATCAATGGGTATACAAAAATTTCCCTATCACAGTCCTTCAGAAAGTCACCTCTACAAATTTAGTAGAGCTAGCCATGATCGATTTTGATGTTATATTCGACATGGATTGGTACATGCATGTTATGCCTCAGTCAATTGTAGAACCCATGTAGTAGAGTTCAGATTTCCAGGTGGTCCAATCCTAGAGTGGAAAGGTAGTTCAACTGTGCTTGTAGGTCGCTTCATTTCCTACCTGAAGGCCGAAAAGATGATTTCTAAGGGTTGTGTGTACCATCTAGTTAGAGTTAAGGATGTGATGTCTGAGAGCCCGACTATCTAGTCAGTTCCCATAGTGCGTGAGTATCCAGAAGTGTTTCTAGATGATCTATCGGGTATTCCTCCCAAAAGGGAGATCGATTTTTGTATTGACCTTCTTCTTGATACACAACCTATATCTATTCCTCCTTACAGAATGGCTCCAACTAAGCCAAAGGAGTTGAAGGAGCAATTGAAGGACCTTCTAGACAAGGGTTTCATCAGACCTAGAAAATCCCCATGGGGTGCACCGGTTCTCTTTATCTGAAAGAAAGATGGTTCCCTTAGGATGTGCATTGATTATTAGCAATTAAACAAAATTACCATCAAGAACAGGTATCCTCTCCCCAGGATTGATGGTTTGTTTGACTAGTTTTAGGGTGCTAAGTACTTCTTAAAGATAGATCTCAGATCCGGGTATCATCAACTCAGAGTTAGAGAGAGTGACATTTCAAAGACAGCCTTCAGGACTCGGTATGGTCACTATAAGTTTGTAGTTATGTATTTTGGACTAACGAGTGCTCCTGCAGCTTTTATGGATTTGATGAACAGGGTGTTCAAGCCATACTTGTATATGTTCGTGATTGTGTTCATAGATGACATGCTTATATACTCTCGGAGCGTGGAGGAGTATGCCACTAATTTGAGAGTGGTGCTGCAGACTTTGAAGGATCATCACTTGTATGCAAAGTTCAGCAAGTTCGAGTTTTGGTTAGACTCAGTGGCATTTTTGGGTCATGTGGTGTTAAGTGAGGGTGTACAAGTGGACTCTCAAAAGATTGAAGCTGTGAAGAATTGGCTTAGACCTGAAAGTCCTTCAGATATCAGGAGTTTCTTGGGTTTAGCTGGTTACTATTGAAGGTTTGTTAAGGGGTTTTCATTCATTGCAACAACATTGACTAAATTGACCTAGAAGAAAGTGAAGTTTCAATGGTAAGAGGCTTGTGAGAAGAGCTTTCAAGAGTTGAAGACTCGACTTACCTCAGCACGCATGTTGACCCTACCTGAGGGTACCAATGGGTTCATGGTATATTGTGATGATTCGAGGATCAGCCTTGGTTGTGTACTGGTGTAGCACGGTAAAGTTATAACCTATGCTTCTAGGCAGTTGAAAGTCCATGAAAAGAACTACCCAACTCACGACCTTGGGTTGGAGGCGGTAGTATTTGCCTTAAAGATTTGAATACACTATCTGTATGGGGTCCATGTAGATGTGTTTACGTACCACAAAATCCTACAATATGTGTTTACTCAGAAGGATCTAAATCTATGCCAGAGGAGATGGTTGGAGCTTCTTAAAGACAATAACATGAGTGTCCTTTATCATCCGGGAAATGCTAATATGGTTGAAGACGATCTCAGCAGGCTTTATATGGAGAGTGTGTCCCATGTAGATGAGGAGAGGAAAGAGCTAGTGAAGGATGTGCATTGGCTTGCACGACTAGGAGTTCATCTTGTTGATTCGACGGATAGTAGTGTTATTGTTCAGAATGGATCGGAATCTTCCTTGGTGACTGAGGTCAAAGATAGACAAGATGAGGACCCTATTCTGGTAAAATTGAAGGAAGCCGTTCAGAATCAGAAGGTGGAGGTCTTCTCCCAAGGGGGAGACAGTGTGTTGCGACATCAGGGTCGCTTGTGTGTTCCAGGTGTGGATGATTTGAGAGATCGGATGTTGCATGAGGCTCATAGTTCCAGATATTTTATACATCCAGGTGCCACCAAGAAGTATCGTGACCTACGGGAAGTCTATTGGTGGAGTGGCATGAAGAAGGACATTGTAGAATTTGTGGTTAAGTGTCCGAACTATCAACAGGTGAAAGTGGAGCATGAAAGACCTATAGGTGTGTTTCAAGACATTAGCATCCCTACTTAAAAGTGGGAGGAAATCAATATGGACTTCATTACAGGGTTGCCTCGCACTCGTCAATAGTATGACTCTATTTTGGTTATTGTAGATAGGTTGACCAAAGCAGCTCATTTTCTATGGTCAAAACTATTGATTCAGTGGAGGATTATGCTAAGTTATACATTCCGGAGTTAGTTCGGTTGCATGGAGTGCCCTTATCCATCATATTAGATAGAGGAACTCAGTTTACCTCCCAGTTTTGGAGATCGTTTCAGAAGGGACTTGGTACTCAGGTCAAGCTTAGCACAACATTTCACTCGCAAATGGATGGTCAGGTAGAGCGGACCATTCAGACTCTTGAGGATACGTTGAGAGCATGTGTGATTGATTTCAAGGATAGTTGGGATGATCATTTTCCTCTTATTTAGTTTGCATATAATAACAACTACCATTCCAACATTCAGATGGCTTTGTTTGAGGCTCTTTATAGGCAGAGGTGTAGTCACCTA
Organism: Datura stramonium; assembly: GCA_018107945.1. Classification (NCBI taxonomy): domain Eukaryota; kingdom Viridiplantae; phylum Streptophyta; class Magnoliopsida; order Solanales; family Solanaceae; genus Datura; species Datura stramonium. Next base: position 107,269 of record JACEIK010000750.1, read on the forward strand.
TTGGTTGGTTTGAGGTTGGTGAAGCTACATTGATAGGACCAGATTTGGTTCATGAGGCCATGGAGAAGGTTCAGCTTATAAGAGAAAGGTTGAGAGTAGCTTAGAGTCATCAAAAGTCCTATGAAGATATAAAGAGGAGAGAACTGGAGTTTGAAGTTGATGATTGGGTGTTTCTGAAGGTATTTCCCATGAAGGGAGTGATGAGGTTCGGAAGGAAGGGGAAACTTAGTCCCCGTAATGTTGGCCCGTACCGGATTGTGAGACGCGTGGGCAAGGTGGCCTATGAATTGGAGTTGCCCTCAGAGTTAGCTTCAGTTCATCCAATCTTCCATGTATTTCTTTAAAGAAGTGCTTGGGTGATCTGGCTTTGGATGTCCCAGCATAAAGTGTGGGTGTGAAGGCTAGCCTTAGCTATGAGGAGGTTCCGGTGGAAATACTTGATCGTCAGGTTCAGAAGATAAAAAACAAAGATGTGGCCTCAATCAAGGTTTTGTGGAGGAATCAACATGTTGATGGAGCTACGTGGGAAGCCAAAGAAGACATGATGGCTAGATACCCGCACCTATTTCCTTTCGGCTCAGTTCCATCTTAAGGTATCAGTGTCCTCCTTAGTATTCTATTCAGTTTCATGTTAAGTTCATCTCCCCCAGTTTCTCTCATGTCAATGTATATATGTGTGATTGATAAATTCAGTTCAGTTATGTATTCTAGTCCGGAGTTAGTCACTCCATCAATTTTCAACTTAATTGTTCAGTATTTTGCATGGTGGTTGCATCTCTTAGCTTTTCAGTATGTATACTCATATTCGAGGTCGAATGTTCCCAAGGAGGAGATACTGTAGTACCCTGAAAGTGCTTAAGACTATACTCGGGGAATGGAAAAGAGATGTAGTAGAAATCTGAAAATTTTGCCTCAGGACGATTGAGGGTATGAATTGTAGGAAGGACCCACAACTGGTAGGTGCCACCCATGGTTAACAGTTATGAGGGAAAGAGTTGGAACAACGGGCCTTGTAACGGCCCATTAGAAGAAGGTACGACTTGTAAGTAGGAGTCATGGGTTGGTTCTGGAATAGTCAGGGATGGGCAGTACGAGTCGTGCTACAACTCTTTTTAAGGAACAATGAGTCACTGTGGGTGCCCATGGGATGAGTAGGGAAAATTCCCCAGTCAAGTAGCAGATGGAACCCACGACTCGTAAGAGGAAGGTACGAGTCGTGGTGTGACTTGTGGGAAATTTCAGATGTAGTTTCATCAGAGGCGGTAACAAAAGGATACAACAGATCATTGTTTGATGTAACAACTTATCATGTTAAGTCATGGTATCAGGATCTGAGAACTGAAGGATGAGGAAGGGAAGTAACGGACAGTTACCATGAGTCATGGTAGCAAGGTACGACTCGTGGTACCACTCGTTTTCACTGGCAGTACAGAAATTCCAGATTTTTCATTAAGGGTATTTTCATAATTCTTAAGCTTTAAGGTCCTAAACTATGTCATTTTGAGATCAGTTATCAGGGTATTAAGGGTGTTAAACCTATTCTAAACATTCCCACTCTAAGCATGCAACTTAGAGCCTTTTACTGGAGATCAAGCTTGAAGAATTTCTCCAATTTCTTGCAAAATTTCCCTTGGGCTTTCAAGAGGAAGTGTAAATCTAATTTACCCAGGTATGTAGGGTTATGAATGGGTGTAATCATACATACCCATGCTCAATCCCTCTTCAATTTCACGAAAATTCTAGTTGATGAATCTATGGGGTCTTAACCCAACATGTGAATTCTCGAAGTATCAATCATGGGCATGATCTATAAATGTTTCTAATGGTGAATTATGATCCATGGGCATATTTTACAATGTTTTCAATTACGAATCATGTTTTCAAGTCTTACAAGTTATGATGCCCATTCATGGAAGTTCATCAAAGTTAAGATCTATGATATATGTATTCAAGCATGATTAGATGTATATGATGAAAGTATGATTTCGAATTACCCATGTCCATGTTCATGTTTTCGAATGATCAAGTCTATGTCAAGCATATTTAAGTATTAGGAAAGCCCATATGATCAAATATGTATCATGATTTATCTAAATTTCATGTTATTAACTTACCATATGGATTTGGAGTCTAGACTCCTACTATTTTCAGCTTGTGGTATGATTTGAGCCCAAGACTCCTCATGTTATGATTTTGATTTATGAATGTATGTTATGAGTCAGCTTCGTCACTAAAAGATGTTTCAACTTCATTGAAAAATGATGGAGAGCATATGCATGTATTTGGAAGTAGTGTCTAGCACCGAGTAGGCTAAGGTCAGTCAACCCTATGCCTCAGAACTATGTACCAACATAGGTATATTCAAATTATTTTGGGACCTCCCTTGTGAGCTTCCCCTTCCCCTAAGGGGCCTTCCGCTTGATCTCCTTATCATGGTAGTTTCGTTAGCCTTGACAAGGCTTTGCACGGCTCTGCCCACTTGAGTGTAATAGTCGAGACCATGTAAGCTCTATCGTTGGTAATGTTGGTTATAAGACGAGTCTCCCATTGTTCCTCATGATTTCAATAATGCATGTTCATCAGTCATGATATTATATTTTTAGCAGGTTTGACCCAATATTCTGTTTTACTTATGTATATCAGCTTTCAGCTTTGGATGATTCGATTTAGTTATGAGATTCAAATATGTTAATGACATGTTTTCAGATAATAACATGCAAGCCCTACTCTCAGATTGTTATGATGAAATTTTTTATGTTATGCATGATCACAAATTTTACTTATTTAGCGGTTTTACTTACCTTGCACACTCGGTACATTCCACATACTGACCGCATACTCTATGTTGTATCATTTCATGATACAGGCTCGGATATTCAGGCCCAGTCCATCCGTTAGCCAGACTTTCAGTGTCAGCATCCCCCTGCCACAATTGGTGAGTCTTCATCTCTCGAGGGTCCCCTTTTATCATTTGTATTCAGTATTTTCCAGTTTCAGACTATAGTGAGTTAGTTGGGGTCTTGTCCCATAAACTCGTTAGTAGTAGAGGCTTATCAAACATAGTATGTATTCAACTTGAGACTTGTGTTATGTATTCAGTTATTCATGTTATCAATTTATCAGACTTCTGCTATGCTATATATATATATGTTGGACTTCCTCTTTATGATGTTGAGTTTAGATGTCATGTTCATGCCATGGGTCGACTTGAAGCCTCTCAGGGTTCTTTGTCCCGTGTCTCGATTCGGGCCTATGTTCGGGTCGTGACATCAATCTTAGTAGATGTATTCTTTACCATGGGTTTGCTTGGGGTCACTTTTGATCCTAAGTACTGTGTCGCATCCAGGGTGTAAACTCGGGTCATGACAGGGGTTAGCTGGGGATAATGTTCAGGAAGGTATACCAACAATGGACAAAATGGATTTCTCAAAGAAATGTCTTAATCACATTTTACTCTTTGGCAACTACCTATCCTACACACACTCAGGCAAGTTCTAGATATTACACTATGTACAAAATACAACAATTCAAGTTCACCCTTCATGGCATTATGATCCAATTCAGTGTCTTATGGCCACATATCCACAAAATCATATTGAATGAATTCTTTCATTATTAAGCCCTACGATTTTTTTCTCGAGTCAAGTTAAAGAACCTATTTGTCTCTCATGGAATTCTCACTTTTTATGTATTCACGATGACCACTTCATTGCTTCTAGCTTTGCTTTTAAGTGGAGTATCAAGAGCACACAAGTGGTGGTTTTTGGCTTCATCCTAAAAAATAAAAAAATATGACTAATTTTCTCTTAAGACGGTCGTCATCCATCTATCTGGAAGGGCCACTACTCCTATGATGAACATTAAAAATATTGACTCTCAATTAACTAAACAAAAACAACCAGAGATGAACAAGCACATACAAAATATCAGTTTTCCACAGCCATCCACATACTAACTATTACATACCAATCTAGTAACGCAGAAGTTTGACAACTATTTCTATAGACCATTATAATTTTAGCAAAGATAGAATAAACAAAAATTCTATTTCCTCCACCCCACATTTAAATAGTGCACCCAGTGCACAAACATATCATATAAAGTAGGGAGAGAAAAAAAGCTTCCTGGGCCTCTAAGAAAAGTCATCATCATTAGGATTATACTCTTGATCATCATTATCATCCTCTCCTTCTGCATTATCAACCTGTATAGCTCCAGTGGTTGCATCCTCCTCCTCTTCCTCATCATCAATGGCATCGGTCAGCATTGTAGGCTTATTATCATGTAAAGACTCCTCAAACGTCGGCTCCACTTTGGACATCATCATTGCACTCTGTGTGAGTGGGTACCGCTCCTCTAGTGTTGTCATCTCCTCAGCAGTTGCTGGTCTATCTCCAATCTTCAGTTGTAGCTCAAACATCCCAAATATACAGTCTCTCCAACTGTCATCCTGATCATTGAGCTCTACTGGAGTGAGGAATGGTGTTGATGAGTTGGTTGGATCCTTGGATTTTGTGACATCAATCATTTTACCTGCCAAGTGCACTACTAGGGGTAGATGAAGGTCTGCCTCCTCTTCTTCAATGCCAACCTCCTGCAAGAACTGAGTCAATAAGCTTCTGTAATAGTACTTCCATCGGTAGTTATCTCTAGATCGTCTCATGTTATCCCTCAGCACAACACTAAAGTTAATTGGCAGCCCCTTTATTAGCATATACACCACTACCACCTTCCCTTGAGTGATCTCCGTGGTGTGTCTCCCTAGGAGAAGTACAACGCAGACCAACTTGACCCAAACCCTGGCCTCCTTAGTCAAGTGGAGAATGAGAGAGTCGAATGAGTGCAATTTTCACCTCTTGCTCACCGGGCAGCTGAATGCTCTCCAAAAGAAGTATGACAAATTTCATGGTATGGGGGATTCTCAAGCATCACAAAGTACATCTCTGTGTCCACCACTGGCATTCCAACGAACGCATTGAAAGACCTGGCAGTGAACTGGACCACTTGTCCCTGTACCTTAATCTTTGTGCTCTCTCCATACGAGGTGTTCCAATTTGCATAAAAATTCCCTTACCAAAGTGAGGTTGCACTCCTCTAGCTCAACAAAGACATATCCCAGTCCTAACTCTCAGATGGTGTCCCAAATAGTGGGGAGCTCAAGTGCCAAACGACCCTCATCAATCCAATTCTCTAGAACATACTTTTCTTTCTTTTGGGCATTAAACCACTTTAGCCCATGCTCCTCCATGGCCTTGGCTCCAAACCTCCTAGCAGGGGGTGCCTTTTGGGTTGATGAGCTTGATGTTACTCCCTTCCTGAGCCTTTTGAACCCCTTGCTAGAAACTGCTACTTCCTTTCCTTTGTATGCTCGTGATGCCATAGTACCTGCAAACTTACAAAGTTAGTTCATGAATATCAAGGCTATCTAATTAGGTGTAACAGGTGCAACACGACCCGATACTTAATTTGCTAGCATACTTGTGAGAATTTATCAACTAGGATACTCAAACTTCCCCAATTATCATGCCAAATTGCATCAACCTAAATTATTCATCAACTATACACTTCAAACCATGCTCATGATTTTTTTCTCACACCTCTCTTCTTTATTATATATATTTTTTCAAGAGTGCTTCAATTTAGTCACTCACTTCCCTTCTCAACTCCTAATTCGCCATTCACACAAACCCAATTGTGAAAGTACTCAAAATAGATTCAACTAACAACTAGTCATGAATTTCACCAACTTTCCACAATGACTTAACATAAATTTTTCAACAACTCAATATTTTCACAATTCAAGAATCACCATATTCAAGCAATTTCTTCCTCTACCAAAATACTCAAATTCACAAATTCTTCAAGAAATTTCTCTACAACCCATTCATTACCCTCTTCACACCAACAACTTCAAATCACAAAAATTTAACCAAAATAAGAAACCTAAACAAGGATATAACATTATTATGGAAGAATATATGAGTTTTAAGTCATGAAAACCCATGTTATGAAGTTCAAGATTCTTACCCAATAATGGTGATTTTGGATTTTTCAACTTGGGAAAGAAAGAGTAATGGGAGCATGCTTACAATATTGAATACCAAAGGAGAGAAGAACTTTACTTATTTGAGTTGAAGAAGTTTGCTTCACGAAGCTTTTTGGAGAAGACAACAATAGGGGAAAAGGGGAGGGGAGTTACGATCAAGAGAGAGAAGAGCGAGAAAATTCTTTTATTTTATTTCTTTGACTTTTTAGAGAGAGAAGATGAGTGGAAATTTAAAATAAAGGTATAGGTTATGGGTTTTTATTAATTTTAGGATCCTTGGGTTTTTGAGGAATATTATTCTATGCTAATTTTTGATATTTTTCCACAAATTGTAATTAGAATGATGTATGTTCTATTGAATGTGAATTTTAGCCCTTGCTCTTGAAAATCAGAAACTAGAATCCCGCTTAAGTATTGAATTCTCAAAAATTACTTGAATCTTTCAAAGATAAGGGTTCCTAGAATATTTGTATGTGTTCAAAACTTAGTCGCATGTATGTTAGTTAGTTTTAGTCAAAAAGTTTATATACTCTGTATTACTCAGAATATCAGCCTAGTCTCATTCAGATTTTAGAAACCTTCGGGTTGACTAGAACAATGTCAGTTGATAAGTTTGAATATAGAAATCCTTGAGGTGTCTGTGATACCTCCCAGTTATCAGAATCAGACTCAGAACTCAGTTTCATTGGTCCACTAGGTGGTCATGACACTTTAGATAAACAACTCTGACTAGCCTTAGGACCCAGTCAGATTAATGTTTTTTCTTAGACGGTTACGACACTTCTAGATAAGCAGCTCTGACCAGTCTAGAACTCAATTTAAGAATCTGGTTCGATAAGACTCTCAGAGTATTTTCAGTTATATATTCCTGACTAGTCTTGGACCCCAGTTTTGAGCTATCAACTTAGTGTTTAGTTTAGCATTCTAGTGGGAGCAGGACTTAGCACCGAGCGAACCGGGGTTCCAGCGCACCTAGGTTCCTAGAACTACGTTTCCAGTGTAGGTTACAATATATATTGGCTTGATTGGACCCAGACTTTTGTGATCACCCAATTCATGCTTCTATACCATGGCAAGGTATATTAGGTCCTACCGATGTGGCGTATACATCGGACTCCACATCTAGCTCATGTGGCTATATGTCGATTACAAACTCTCCCATTAGTCAGCTCAGTTCTGTTTAGTGTAGTATCTTAGACTCAGTATGATGCTGTCTTTGACCGCCAAACATGGTTATCTTGACCATCTTAGTTTACTTCAACTGTTTCAATTCAGTATATTAGTTGGTCATTGCATGTCATTTTTGTTCAGTCATTTATATCCAGCATCATGTTTTCTCTCACTTACTCAGTACATTCAAAGTAATGATGCATACTTTTATGTTGTATCATTTCATGATACGACACGTGCTCAGACTCAGTGTCGTTAGTCGCCGCAGTTCAGATCCTCCTCAGCAACAGAAGTGTGAGTCCTCATCTTTCGAGGGAGTTATTTAATTTATTTTAGTCATTTCATTTCTTTCACTTAGACTTGGAGTTAGCTGGGGGCATGTACCAGCAACTCATCAGCTAGATGGATTTCAAACACAAACTTGATTTCAGAATTTTAAATCGTTCAGACGTTTTAAACATTATGTTTCAGTTTTAGCTTTCATAAATGTTTTATGTTACTATCTCTAATCTTCTGCTATGCAAATTTTACTCATAATACTAGTGTATAATAGACCAGGGGTTGAGTTGGAGTTACTTGTTACTCCAAGTACCGTGTCTCATCCAGGATGTAGACTCGGGGCGTGACAAACTTGGTATCCGAGCGCTAGGTTTAGAGAATCCTCGGAATGTCTGAAAGCCACATCCAGTAGAGTCCTTTTCATGGGTGTGAAGCGTGCCACACTTATGATAAGGAGGCTACGAGATGTTATTAGGAAAATTCTCTTTTGTTCATACTCTTTATTGTGCATTAAAGTTCAATTCCAGAAACGTCCTTCTAACTCATGCTCTATTTCATTTCAGTGAATCATGCCTCCCGGGTGCGGTAACGGAAGAAGCGCCGGTAACGCCAACAGACCTGCCCCACCAGTCCCAGTAGCCCCTCAGGATGACACAGTGTCCACTATGGAGTTCAGGGCGGCTATCCAGCTGCTCGCTCAAACAGTCACCAATCAGGTGACCCAACATATGGTTTCGATTAACACAAGAGGGTCAGCAGCTGCTGCTAGGGTGCGGGACTTCATCTGTATGAAGCCTCCATCATTTCAGGGAACCAAGGTGGGGGAGGACCCTCAAGAGTTCGTGGATGAGGTCAAAAAGATTACCCGCATTATGGGTGTCAGATCCTCTGAGAGTGTTGATCTGGTAGCCTACCAGCTAAAAAGGGTAGCCTAGGTCTGGTATAAACAGTGGAAAGAGGGGCGACCAACGGGAGTAGGATCGGTGGAGTGGGAGGAGTTCAACACAGCCTTCTTGGACAGATTTTTCCCTTGGGAGCTGAGGGAGGCAAAAGTGGCTGAGTTTATGAACTTGAGACAGGGCAACAGGACCATAGAAGAATATGCATTGGAGTTTTCTATGCTGTCTAAGTACGCTCCATAGATGGTAGCCGAGCCAAGGGCTCGCATGTTGAAGTTTGTGAACGGAGTGTGGAACTTGGTCTTCAAGGAGTGTAGGACAGCGATGCTGATTAGGGATATGGACCTCTCCATCCTGATTATCTATGCCCAACAGACTGAGGCCAAAAAACTAAAGGATATGGAGCGAAAGAATAAACGGGCAAGGACAGGCCAGCCATATTATGGCCATCAGAGGTCTAGCGGTACTAGCAACCTATAGCAGCAGCAACAGAGAGCCCCAGCACCCAGCTCAGCCAGTGCCCCAACCTTCTGATCCTGCCAGGATAAGAGGGGAGGAGCATCTGGCTTTGAGTCTCAGAGCTACAGTGTAGGGAATAGATATCCAGCTTACCCTAAGTGCGGCAAGAACCACCCGAGAGAGTGTCTTCAGGGTTGAGAGGGCTGCTTTGGTTATGGACATCTTGATCATCGTCTTAAAGATTGCCCGTCATTAGGACAGGGGAGAGCAAAATCCACCACATCATCAGCTCCAGTAGGCCGACCAGCTTAGCAGGCCAGCACCTTAGGTGCGGATGGCGGTCAACGCCAAAATCATTTTTATGCATTATCTTCCCATCAGGATTAGGAGAGCTCACCTAAAGTAGTCACGGGTATGTTAAGCCTCTTTCATCTAGACGTGTATGCCCTCCTAGATCCAGGAGCCACCCTTTCATTCGTGACTCCCTACGTAACAGTCCAGTTCAATATCAGTCCAAAGGTTCTCTCAGAACCATTTTCATTCTCCATCCCTGTTGGCGAGTCAGTTAGAGCCAGCTGGGTGTATAGGAACTGTCCAGTCTTGATCTTGAATAAAGTTATTCCAGCTGATCTCGTAGAGTTATACATGGTTGGTTTTGACCTTATCCTCGGCATGGATTAGTTACACTCCGGTTATGCCTCAGTTGACTGCAGAACTAGAGTTCTCAAGTTTCAGTTTCCTAATGAGCCAATGTTAGAATGGACGGGCAGTATTTCATCACCTAAGGGTAGGATTATTTCCTACCTTAAGGCCCAGAAGCTCATTTCCAAGGGATGTATTAATCATATGGTTTGGGTAAAAGATCCCAACTCTGAGACCCCAACCATCTAGTCAGTTACAGTGGTTAGTGATTTCCCAGATGTATTTTCTGAGGAACTTCCTGGAGTTTCCCCTGAACAGGACATAGACCTTCTCCCGGATACTTAGCCCATTTCCACCCCTCTTTACAAAATGGCTCCAACTTAGCTTAAGGAGTTAAAGGAGCAGCTAAAAGATCTTCTTGACAAGGGTTTTATCAGACCCAACATATCTCCTTGGAGTGCTCTTGTACTATCCGTGTGTAAAAAGGATGGTACCCTCAGAATGTGCATAGATTACCGTCAGCTGAACAAAGTCACAGTCAAGAAAAGGTATCCCCTACCCAGAATTGACGACCTATTTTACCAACTTCAGGGAGCCAATTGTTTCTCAAAAGTTGATCTTAGGTCGGGGTATCATCAGTTAAGGGTCAGAGAGTGTGACATACCAAAAATAGTGTTCAGAACTCTATATGGTCACTACAAGTTTGTGGTTATGTCCTTCGTGCTAACAAACGCCCCCGCAACCTTCATGGACCTGATGAATAGAGTCTTCAAGCAGTATTTGGATATGTTCATCATATTTTTTATCGACAACATTCTGGTATACTCCATAAATGAGGAAGAGCATGCTAATCACCTAAGTATAGTGCTTTAGACGCTCATAGACCGCTATCTGTTCCCCAAGTTCAGCAAGTGTGAATTCTAGTTGAAGTCCGTGACGTTCCTGGGTCACGTAGTCTCCGATGAAGGTATTCAGGTTGATCCTCAAAAGCTAGCAGCAGTGAAAGATTGGCCCAGACCTACCTCTCTAATGGAAATCAGGAGTTTCCTAGGTTTAGCTTGTTATTACCGACAGTTTGTGGAAGGCTTCTCCTCTATAGCAACTCCTCTAACTAAGATAACTCAGAAGAAAGTGAAATTCCAGTGGTCAGATGCGTGTGAGAAGAGTTTTCAGGAGTTTAAGATTCGACTCACTATCGCTCCAGTTTTGACCTTGCCAGAAGGAACAGAGGGGTTGGTTGTCTATTGCGACGCTTCCATAGTTGGACTCGGTTGCATTCTGATGCAGGCGGAGCAAAGTGATATCCTGCGCCTCCAGACACCTAAAAGTTCATGAAAAGAATTATCCAACTCATGACTTGGAGTTGGTAGCGGTGGTGGTTGCGCTGAAAATATGGAGACATTAACTATATGGGGCTCACGTGGATGTGTTCACATATCATAAGAGTTTTCGGTATGTGTTCAGTCAGAAGGACTTAAATCTTTGTCAAAGAAGGTGGTTGGAGATACTGAAGGACTATGACATGAGTGTGTTGTATCACCCGGGCAAAGCCAATGTGGTGGCTGATGCACTAAGCAGGTTGTCTATGGGAAATGTAGCTCATGTTGAAGAAGGCAAGAAGGAAATGGTAAAAGATATTCATAGGCTAGCTCGGTTAGGAGTATAGTTGGTGGATTCAGCCGAGGGTGGAGTGGTAATTCAAAGTGGGTCAGATTCCTCCTTGGTATTTGAAGTGAAGTCCAGACAGGATGAAGATCTCATCTTACTCAAGCTTAAGGAAACAGTTCTCAGAAAATAAATAGAAGCGTTTTCCAAAGAGGGAGATGGTATGCTCCGTTACCAGGGAAGATTGTGTGTACCGGATGTTGGTGAGCTGAGACAGCAGATAGTGGCTGAAGCACACAGTTCTAGATATTCCATTCACCCTGGTGCTACCAAGATGTACCGTTATTTACGGGATATCTACTGGTGGAACGACAGGAAAAGAGATATTGCTTAATTTGTAGCCATGTGCCCGAATTGGCAACAAGTTAAAGTACAACACCAGAGACCAAGAGGTATGACTCAAGATATCAGTATACCTACATAGTAGTGGAAAAGAGTAAACATGGTATTTCATTACGGGTCTACCTCGGACACGTTGGCAACATGACTCCATTTGGGTAGTAGTAGATCGGATGACTAAGTCAGCACACTTCCTCCCAGTCAAAACCATAAATTCAACTGAGAACTATGCTAGACTTTATATCTGGGAGTTAGTCAGAATTCGTGGGGTGCCTTTATCCATCATTTCAGATAGAGGTACCCAATTCACCTCTCACTTCTGGAAGTCTTTTCAGAAAGGACTAGGTACCTAGGTCAAGCTCAGTACAGCCTTTCACCCACAGACAGATGGACCAGATGAGCGGTCTATTCAGACCCTATAAGATATGTTGAGGGCGTGCGTGATCGATTTCAAGGGCAGATAGGATGATTACTTGCTTCCTCATCATGTTCGCATGCAATAATAGCTACCACTTTAGTATTCAGATGGCCCCGTTTGAAGAACTATATGGTAGAAGGTGTAGAACTCCTATAGGGTTGGTTGAGGTTGGTGAAGCTACTTTGATAGGGCCAGACTCGGTGCACGAGGCAATGCAGAAAGTTCAACTCATCCGAGAAAAATTGAAAACAGCTCAGAGCCGTCAGAAATCTTATGCTGATGTGCGGAGAAGAGAGTTGGAGTTTGCATTTGATGACCAGGTTTATCTAAAAATTTCTCCCATGAAAGGGGTGATGAGGTTTGTAAAGAAGGAAAAGCTCAATCGGAGATATGTGGGACCCTATAGAATTTTGAGGCGTATTGGAAATGTAGCCTATGAGCTAGAATTACCTTCAGAATTAGAAGTCGTGCACCCTGTATTCCATGTGTCACTTTTGAAGAAATGCATTGGAGATCCAACTTCAGTTGTTCCATTGGACAGTGTAGAAATAAAGGATAGTTTCTCGTATGAGGAGGTCCCAGTACAAATCCTTCACTGTCAAGTTCGTAAGCTGAGGAACAAGAAAATAGCTTCAGTCAAGGTCTTATGGAGAAATCAGCAGGTGGAGGAGCTACGTGGGAGGCTGAAGCAGATATGATGGCCAAATACCTACACTTGTTTTCTACCGTCTCTATTACAGCTTAAGATATTAGTTCTGCCCTAGACTCAATTTAGTTTCATGTTCAGAGCATGTATTCAAGTTTCTTTTACATTTATGGATGTATGTATCAAAGGTAAATTTAGTTCAGTTATGTATTTTGAAATGGAGGTAATCATTCTATTAGTTTTGGATTTAAATGAGCAGTACTAGAAAATTTTGATTGCTATTCTCTACCTTCCTGTGTATTATCCAACATTCAAGGATGAATGTTCTCAAGGGGGAGATATTTTAATGCCCCGAAAACTCAAATATTAGACCTAGGACTAAAAATAGGAAAATTTCAGAAAATTGGAAAATCTAGCACTAGTCACAGAACGGGTCATTAAGTGACCCGTTGGAGGTGCCCACGAGTCGTGAGGTGACTAGTGGGGAGGCCAGGTGAGGAAGTTTTAAGTTTTGGGAAAAGGATACCCCACAGACGACCTAATGAGACGTGGTCAGTCACCACGATTCGTTAGGTCAGCCGTGGGGAGTGGCAAACAAAAGTATAAAGAGGTGGGGGCAGTGTACTTGATGAAAGGACCCCACTATTCGTGGTCAGTCACCATGAATCGTGAGGTGAGTCGTGATTAGCAAGGGGATAATTATCTAAGAGTGAGGTAGTCCACGTTCATCCGTTTGGATGACTACACGCAAGTGCACGTAGTCGAACAAGTAGTAAAATGGCTCAAGTAAGCCAAGTATTGATCCCATAGGGACTGGACTAAGGTATCAATCTAATCAAGTGTCAATAAACTTTAACTCT
>JACEIK010000750.1:148151-172485 GCA_018107945.1 Datura stramonium
CAAGAACATGTCCAAATATCCCTTAAACACCCTGTTCATTAGATCCATAAAAGATGCAGGGGCATTGGTTAGTCCAAAAGACATAACAACAAATTCATAGTGACAATACCGAGTCCTAAAAATGGTTTTCGGGATGTCACTCTCTCGAACCCAAAGCTGGTGATACCCGGATCTGAAATCAATCTTGGAGAAACACTTGGCACCTTGAAGATAATCAAACAAATCATCGATCCTGGGTAAAGGATACCTGTTCTTTATGGTGACCTTGTTCAACTACCGATAGTCAATGCACATCCAAAGCGAATCATCCTTCTTCCAGATAAATAACACTGGTGCACCCTATAGAGACCTACTCGACCTAATAAATCCCTTATCTAATAGGTCCTTTAACTGATGCTTCAACTATTTTAGCTCGGCTAGAGCCATTCTGTAAGGTGGAATAGATATAGGTTGCGTTCTGGGAAGATGATCTATACCGAAATCAATCTCCCACTCGGGAGAGACACATGGAAAATCATTAGGAAATACCTCTGGATACTCACGTACTATTGGTAAAGACTGGATAGTCGGGGTCTCGAACTCCACGTCCTTAACCCTAATTAGATGGTACATGCAACCATCAGAAATCATCTTTCTGGCCTTAAGGTAGGAAATAAATCAGACCTACAGGCACAGCTGAACTACCCTCCCATTTTAAGACAGGATCACTCAGAAATTTGAACTCTACTGATCGGGTCCTGTAATTAATTAAAGCATAGCATGCGAATAGCCAATCCATGCTGAGAATAACATCGAAATTGGTCATGGCTAACTCTATCAAGTCTACTAAGGTGACCTTATGAAGAACTGAGACCGGGCAATCTCTATATACCCGTCTAGCTATAACTGAGTCACCTCTGATAAGACATCAGGACTGACTCCAAAGCTACTGGCTATATATGGTGTCACAAAAGATAGGGTAGCCCCCGGGTCTAGCAAAGCATACACATCAACATGAAAAACTCTCAACATACCGGTGCCTACATCTGGTGAGGCCTCCTGCTCTTGACGAGTGGCTAAGGCATAGAATCTATTCTGGCGCTGCCCGCCAGTTGTGCTAGTAGATGCCCACTAATGTCTTGTGTGTGGGGGTAGGGCTGCTGAACTAGAAGTTGGGCCTCGGCTCCCAACCTGATCCTGTCTCACAGAGGGACAATCTCTGAGAATACTTCCATGATGCCCACATCAAAAATAAGCTCCTAACCCTGCCAAGCACTGGCCTATGTGTCCTCGGCTGCACCTACGACAAACTAGAATGCTGGAATCTGCGGGTATGCTGCTATGACCCCTCGAGCCTAATGCTCACCCCCTCTAATCCTGTCTGGGCCTAGATGGCACACTCAACACCGAAGATGTTGTGGATGAGGATCTTTTGTGGGTTTGCTATCGGTGTCCACCACCGAACCTCTGTTGAGAGAATCTGTGGTCCTCAGTCCTGGCCCTCTTGGCGTCCCTCTCCATCAAATGTGCCATCTCTATCTGTTGAGCGTATAGCACCATATGATGGAAGTCCATGTCCTGATGTAACATAGTTGTCCTGCAGTCCTTGTCCAAATATCCTACTATACCATGCATAAATCTACTCACCCGCGCTCGCTGGTCAGCCACTAACTCCAGGAAACACTTATATAGGTGGGTGAACTCAAGGGAGAACTCCTGAATAGTCATCCTTCCTTGCTTTAAATTCACGAACTCAACTTCTTTCAACTCCGTCATCTCTCGAGGGAAGAACCAATCTAGGAATGCAACCTAAAACTCCTCCCAAGTGACTGAGCCGTCTCCTGCGACCCTGTTATCCTTCCACTGGCGGAACCAAATTTTTGCAACCCCCTTCAATTGGTAGGAGTCCAACTCTGCGCACTCGACACTACTCACCCCCATAACCTGGGTGATCTTGACAATCGTATCAATGAAATCATGCGGGTCCTCATCTACCTTGGACACCAGAAACACCAGCGGGTTCATCCTCAAGAAGTCCCTAACTCGAGCTGTCGCCGCATTGCCATTTTGCTGAACATGCGCAACGGCCTGCTGATTGACCTGAGTGGTCAAGGCCTGCGCAAGTATTTTAATGGTAGCTCGGAACTCAGCATGAACATCTAGCACTGGTGCCTGAGGCTCCTAAACTGGTGGTACTGGCTAATGCTCATGACCATTTCTATCCTCGTAGCCTTCACCACCTCCATTCGTCCTTTGAGGAGCCATGATTCTGCAATCGCGAGCAGCACGAATTAGAAGGATAGAAAGGCTTTTCATCACACGACATAGATCATGAAAGAAGGGAACATTTCCTAAAACTTCTAGTAGCCTCTTCATCATAAGTGTGGTGCACTTCACAGGTATGAAAAAGAATCTACCTAACGCGGCTTTCAAACTCCCTAGGACACATCAAACCTATTTCTCTGATACCAAGTTTGTCACGACCAGAGCATAGACCTGGATAGTAGACACAAGACAAGGGACCTCGAAATACCCAAAGTAGACCAATGGAATAAGCATTCAACTAACTCATTTAATAAACATGAAGAAAGCATAATTATAAACTCAGTGGAAGTCTCACACAATGGCACATCAGAATAACATCTGAAGCTATACATACATAAGTCTGAAAGCCTCTAGTCTAGATGAGTTGATGAGACAAGACCCAAACTAACTGCACAAAACCTGAAACTGAAATATGACATGAAGTTGAAAGTCTAGTCCTCGAAAGATGAGGACTCACCAATCACACAGGTGCTAACTCTGATAAGCGACTACGAGCGGGGATGAACCTGGGAACTAGATCCTGCCCCATGAAACAATGCAGCATAGAAAGTATGAGGTCAGTATGTGAAATGTAACAAGTATGAAAGATAAGTAAACCACTTAAGAAAAGTAAATCTTTTAAAACATTCATGCCATATCATAAGCTTTCAAGTATAAGTAGAAGGGCTACATGCATTCATTATGAAATCGAAATCTTATCATGACATGACCATGATTAGCTTTACAATATCATGACGGACTCGAATGACTAAAAGATGAACATAACATTTATATCAAAAGCTGAAAAATGAGTCAAACCTTACTTTTAAAACATGCATGCGTAAAGTAATCATCATGAGTAATGAATATGGAAATCTAAATCATATAGACAGTGGGAGACTCATCACTTAACCGACATATCACGATAGAGCATACGTGGTCCCACCTATCATACTCAAGTGGGTAAAGCTGTCCATAACCT
Source organism: Datura stramonium (assembly GCA_018107945.1). Taxonomy (NCBI): domain Eukaryota; kingdom Viridiplantae; phylum Streptophyta; class Magnoliopsida; order Solanales; family Solanaceae; genus Datura; species Datura stramonium. The sequence continues at coordinate 151,417 of JACEIK010000750.1, forward strand.
TTCCAGGGTGATGGACGATATCATGATATCGATATCATACTTAAGAGCCAATTGAGTCGGGGATAGCTCACAAGGGAGGTCCCAATAATATAATAGAATCAACCTACTTTATCACGTAGTTCTGAGGCATAGGGTGATCGACCCTTAAGCCACTCGGTGCTAGATTCTTCTCCTAAAAACATGCAATGCTCTACATCGTATATAACAAAGCTCAACAAATTCTATTGACGAAGCTCAACATTAAATCATGCATAACTCAACATCATATGAAACGAAGCTCAACATTGTCTATTAAAAAAGCTCATTAACGAAATCATGCATAGACTCGATATCATATGAAAATGAAGCTCAACATTGTCCTTTGACAAAGCTCAATAGTGACACACATCTCAATTATGAATTCATGCATATGAGAAGCTTTATTTCAAAACATACCACAAGCTCAATCATAGATGGTAGCATCTACTCCAAATCATATGAAAAACTACATGTAGAAATATTTAACTCAACATACCACAAGCTAGAGTTTATGAAAAATTGTGAAACTTCACTTCAAACAATGTGGTAAGCTTATGTTGGGAAAATCATCACTTTAAATTAACATGTGGGCTTTTCCCTAAGCTTTATCATACTAGGATCTACTCATTTCATTTTGAAAACAACATCATAATCATGGGTAGCTTTAGAAACATCTTTTTCATCATCAAATCTCAACATCATCATGTATTCATCATCATTCACTGCTTTTATGAACTTCTCCTCCATGGGCATTTTAGATTCAAGATTTGGAAAATAATTTTTGTATTGAGAATAATTTAGAATTTTCCCTAGCTTACAATTCATCAATATAAATGCAATCTAATCATACCCATGTATCGAAATTGTAGAATTATACAATTGGGTAAAACCCCATACTTGATCATAGACATTTCATCATATTTTGATAGAGAGTGGGAATGGGTGTGGAAGGAAGACAACCCATTTAAAAACCTACATACCTGGAAGGGATGATTCTACAACCTCACTAATTACCCAATGGGAAATTGGAATAAAACCCTTTGGAAAAGCTCTTGATCACTTCCTAAACTTTATAAAGTTGCATGCATGGAAGGAGTACACTTAGAATAGGTTTTCCCCTACTATATCCTCCAAAACAATCCTTAAACGAAGTAGTATAGGCTCCTAGAATGTGAGAAATGACAAAAATAACCTTACTAAATTCATAGAAAATTGTTCACTAGGCCAAACAACGGATTACCCAATAGGTCGTTGGAGGATAACACGACCCATGGTATTTGTACGTGCTATGCACTATTGAGACTGGCCTTCATATCTGAACAACGAGTGAACAGGATGACTTGTCCTCTGAGACAACAGATCGTTACATCATCCATTGTTTGCCCTCATGAACCTTCTGAACTTCCACACGACAAATCTCACCACGACTCATTGTGGGCTCCAACGGATCGTGGTATCCGTCCGTCAAGTCCACTGGAGATCTGGGTTTCCTTACCACGACTCATCACAACGGATCATTGCCAGCCATAATGGGTCATTAGATGACTCGTTATACTCCCCAACTGCTAAGTCCGTCTCTTACCATGACCACTAATGATGACTCATTGTTTCTTACAATGAGTCGTTACAACAATTGTTTCTTCCACTACCACATGAACACCTGAACCCACGACTACCAACAACAGCTCGTGGTTACCTACCACGAGTCATTGTACCTCTCTTTCTGTAACTTTTCCCTAACTTTCAGCAGTTTTTCATTTTAGTTTCCCGGATCTACTCCTAGGAACTTTCAGGGTATTACATGACCCATGAAGTTACTTAACAGATTGTTAAGTGGTTCGTTAGATAGAGTGGAGTTGGATGTGGAAGAAGTGTTACCAGCGGCGACGGGTCGAGGAACAAGTCGTTAGGAAGCCCGTGGTGCGCAAGAGAAGTTGGGAGAATGTTGAGGTCTAGGAGACCTAATAGATATAGGGATGAGTCATGGTTTCACTTCATGACTTGTCAGGTGGCTCGTTGGTTGGGAGGTCTTGATGGTGCAAGACTTCCAGTGGTGAAAACGAAAGAAAGTAATGAGTCGTCGTCCCTGTTAACAACCTATTGTGTCAGTTGTCAGTTGGAGAATTTCAAGTGAGGGAAAAGTTTTTCAGTGGAAATGAGTGAGGTCCACAAGTCATCACTCCTCCTAGCAACTCGTGATGTCCCTCGTTAGGACTGGCAGTATCAGTTTTCCTGCGAAATTAGTAAGGGTATTTTTATAAATCCTATGCTCCTATGTCCTAAAGTACGTCATGTTAAGCACAGAAAGAAGTGTATTAAGGGAGTTTAACCTATTCTAATTCATTCAAATCCCATGCATGCAAGTTTAGAGGTTTTCTATTGAAGATCAACCATAAACCCTTCAAGTTCTTCTCCAAATCTCTTGGCTTTCAAAGACAAATGTAGATTCAGTTTACCTAGGTATGTGAGGTCAAGAATGAGGGTTCTTTTCACTCTTATGCTCAATTACCTCAATTTCATGAATTCAAGTTCTAGATCAAGTTCATGTTCTTATGGGATTTTATCCTAATTTTATGAAATTCTCTATGATTTACTTATATATATTAATTTTCTTTATGTTTCAAAGTATGTTTTAAGATTCATGGGAAGATTTTATATACTAGTTGATTATAAATTCATGATTTTAAATCTTAGAAAAATTATTCCCAATTATGCAAGTTCATGAAAAGTCAAGTTTATGATTTATGATTTCAAGTATGAAGAGATATCTAGCATGATTGAATGTCTATGAATTACTCATCTATGAATCTATCATTTGACTTATGAAGTCCATTTCAAGTATGTATGATTTTAAGATTTGGGCAAGCCCATACATGTTAAATATGTTTTCATGATTCAGTTCAGTTTTATAATATCAACTTACCATACGGTTTGGAGTGATACTCCCTATTTTCAGCTTATGGTATGTTTGGAGCCAAGTCTCCCCGTATTCAAATTTCAAACTATGCATGTATCTACATTATCAGCTTTGTTGAAAAATGATGGAGAGCATCTTGCATATTTTTGGGAGTAGGGTCTAGCATCGAGTAGGCTAGGGGTTCTTGTAAACCCCGAGTCTCATAAATACGTGCCAACATAGGTTTATATATTTATATTAGGACCTTCCTTTTGAGCTTCCCCCGCCCCCAAGGGGCCTTCAGCTTGATATCAATATCATGGTAGCGTTCTTAGCCCTAGCAAGGTTTTGGATGGCTATGACCACTTGAGTGCAATAGTTGGGACATCACGTAAGCTCTATCGTGATGGTGTCGGTTGGGATGAGTCTCCCATTATCTCTCATGAATTTAGTGATGCATGTTCAAGACTTATGATATTATGCTTTCAGCAGGTTTGACCCAATGATCGATTTATATGCTTTTACTGATTTCAGCTTTGGCAAGCCATATGATTCTATTTTCATATTTGTGTCAATCTATTCAGATATGGAAATTTAGTTTATGACTAAATATTTTTAGATATGAGCATGCAGTCCTTACTCTCATGATCTTATGATTTATGCTATGTGCTTGATTTTAGTTATAATTATTTCATCTATTTTACTTACCTTGCATACTCAGTAAATTCTAAGTACTGACCACGTACTCTATATTGTATCATTTCATGATACAGATCCTAGAGATTAGACTCAGTTGCGCCACTAGTCCTGCTCCCGTTCCAATTCAGACCCTGCTTTGGGTGAGTCCTCATCCTCCGAGGGCATCTATCTTTCAGTATCATTATGTCAGTTTGTTTTAGACTTAGAGATAGTTGGGTGCTTGTCCCAGCATCTCATTAGTTAGTAGAGGTTATTCAGACATAGATTTGTATATTCATCTTCAAACTTAGTATTATGATATTACTGTTGGCTAGACGTTTTGTTATTCAGAATTTCTCTTATTTATGTTTAAGTATCAGATTCCGCTGGATATAATGCTCTTTAGCCTCTATGTTCATGTCATGGGTCAACTTGGAGTTATTCGTGGGCTTAGGTCCCGTGTCTCGATCCAGGATCCTAGCTCGGGTGACATTGTTGCACTTACTTTGATCGGTACCACCAAAATCAAAATATTTTACTAGTGTAGCAAAATAACTTTTGAAGTTGAAAAGGGGCTTGAATTTGAAAAAAAAAAGAAGAAAAAGAGCACTCTCTTATCATGGGTTGTACATTATTTGTTTGGCTTCTTTATTTGCTAATCAAGTGTACAAAACTCGAAAATAGCTTGTTTAAAGTCATACCTTTGAATTGAATGTAAAAATAATTGAACTCTTTGGAGCGTGATGCCTTGTGTGGTGAGATTCTTAGCTTGATTCTAGTGTATGCATATTTTCTAGAACTTTCCCCAAATGTGATTCAGGGCGAAATCTTAGATATAGTTGCACTTGGAAAATGAACTTAGGCCCTCTTTGGTTAGTTACTTCACCACTAAATGACCTCCTTAAACATCAATCCTTGTGAACCATTGTTTGAGACTTAAGCCCTTTTCTTGGCAACCGCATTACAAGCCTTATACCTTTTTTAATCCTCCTTTTTGGTGCCCATCCTCCCTAATTGCTAGTGATGAATGAAAAATGGGGCTTAAATCCCAAGATTTGGGAAAGGATGAGAAAATGAAATATGATATAGGCAAAAGCCTAAGTTTAGGGGTGTGAACAAAAAGGGAAAAGAGGAATGAAATTCAATGTCAGGTAGCATCAAATGCTTGCATGAATCTCAATGACAATGAATAAGAATTGACAATTGTTAACGTAAGTAAATATAGAATACACGCAATCCCACAGAAGAATTTCTTTTTATGAATTGTTCATTTTAAATATTTATTTTAAATAAGTCGTATGTTGCTCAGACCAATAAATAGAGCTGAGGTGTAAAAAGAATAAAATGGCTGGTTGAAAAACCTCGGATCAAAAGAAGAAAGAAACAAGTTGAATGGTGCTATCTCTTATTTATATGAGGCTTAATGGATAATTTAAGGTGTCAAAAGTGTGGATCTAAAAAAAATTGTGAATGATGAGAAGAGAGAGATAAGGTGAAGTAAACTCGCTAAGTATAGCAGGATGTTTGAATGTGTGCACAAAAGGCATTGCGGAGGTTCTGGTCACTAGAACTAAATATTATCCGACCCTTACCCCTAGCCTTTATTATAACCCTCAAGTCCTTCGTGATTCCATGTATAGTAACTTTACATTAGTGGTGAGTTACATGAAGGGAAAGCCTATGGGTCAACGTGTATGCACTTGAATATCTTTGAGAGAGTGATTTGTATAATTCTATAATATCTTTTGTGTGAATTGCATTTATGTGAGTGGGATTCTCTCTTTTTGTGAGTGTCATCACTTTCTTGGAATAAATGCTTAATCTTGTATTTTCAAGTGAAAGGTATGAATGCAACAAGTTGTGCAGTAAACTTTGAGAAAAACCTTTAATGTTAATTGTCAATAGCTTAAGATGCTTGTGAACCTTGATCTTTTTTAACATGCCCCCATTTTGAAGTGAAAGAATGAACGATGAGATATGCCAAATATTTGTGGTTACCAATTGAATGTGTGCAATCTGTTTTGAGTCTTTTTTATTTTCTTGAGCCGGTGTGAGATTTTTGGATTATCTTAAGCTTAGTAGTCCCTTGTGCAGCTCTTATGATGTAGATGCATACTTCAATTCTAAGTTATGGGTGACTTGGTCGAGGACAAGCAATAGTTCAAATTTGGGGTTTTGATGAGTTGGTAATTTATCAACTCATTAGGCTTTTAAGCATGAGCTATTGCTTTGTTTTTATATAAATTAGAAAGGTTTTATTCCTTTTTCTCTTTGATTGTATAAGTGTTGAACTTAGACAAGGAAAAACAAAAGAATTGAACTAAAAGCACTCTGCTAAAAGTGAAAAACATGTTTGGTGCATATTGGCACCTGTGAAACGCAAGTTCCACACAGTTAGCACTAGGTATTAAGCAGAAAAGAACCTGCGAAGCGCAGATTGGCACTTGTGAAATGTAAGTGCAACCGCATAAGGACTTCTAATAACACTGCTAGGACATGCGAAGGACCTGCGGCTCGCAAATGGGCACCTATGAAACAAAGTGTCGCGCAAGTGACCAACACGCTTACAAGGGAAAAAAGGTTCAGCTCTGGCATAAATGTACCTGAGAAGCTTCCAAGGGTAAATTTGAAAAGTTGTGAAGAAGAATGTTCTAATTTTACTCCAAATTTTACCCACTCATGTGACAAGACTCGAACGTAGACCCGGATCGTAACACAGTACAAGGAGCCCTGAGAGACTCCAAGTCGGCCCATGGCATGAATGTATATCTAACTCAATATCAATAAAGCGGAATACTCAGCATATCGACATAGCGGAACCATAAACATGACATAACATAGAAAGAGGGACATACTACATACGTAACAGTTGAATTCTACAAATAACCTGAAAGCCTCTAACAAATCTGATGGGTTGATGGGACAATACCCCCAACTAACCCGGCAAGTCTCAAAACTGAACATGAAAAAGATAACTGTTATCAAACTGGTCCTCGGAGAATGAGGACACACCAAAGAGCTGGATGCTAATCTCTGAGATGAGCTAATGACGATGTTCAGTCTAAAGATCCAAGCCTGTATCATGAAATGATACAACATAGAGTTTGTGGTTAGTACGTGGAATGTACCAAGTATGCAAGGTAAGTAAAACGGATATTTAAAAATATATAAAAGCTCACAAGAGATCGTAAGAGTGGGACAACATGCTTAGAACATAAATATCATAATATAACATAAGGCTCAAGGTTTTCAAATCATTTGTAATCCATTCATTATCATAGTCATAAGAGAAACTTAATAAATCACCACTTGAGCCAAGATAACATAAACATCATAATGCATAAAAACATGCAGAACAATGGGAGGACTCGTCATAACCGACACCATCATGGTAGAGCCTTACATGATGCCCCAACTATCTCGCTCAAGTGGGAAGAGCCGTCCCTGGCTTGCCAGGCCAAGGACATGCATTATGTGATATCACGAAAGAGGGGATCCATTAACATTGTAATGTATCAATATAAACCTACGATGGCACATAGTTATGAGACACCAGCGTAGACCTTTGAAAGTCGGGCTACTCGGTGCTAGACACTGCTCCCAAAAACAAGTACATTAGGCTCATACATAAATCATAAACATCATTCATGAGATCCATGGATAAATAAACATTTAACATCATTGATCCCCATTTCCATACATGTTTAGCCATGAATCAATGGCCCTTTAGCCAGCCAACATCATAAATCTATAAATCATGAAATCCATGTCATAAATCATAAATCATTCTTGAACATGTGGGCATTGCCCAATAATTTAACATGCTTGAAAATATTCAACTCACTTGAAAACATAATTATAAACATGGGTAACTTGAAAACATGTTTTCATCATCAATAATTCATCATTCATGAACATTCATCATAAACCTTAACTTTTATGATCTTTTTATAAATGGGCATTTTAATTTTAAAAGTTTGAAATATGATTTTAATGGAAAACAACGTAAAACTTTCCCATAATTCATAATTCAATACTAATAACTCATTTAGATCATGCCCATGTAGAGAATTCGATGTTTCATGCATCGGGTTCAAAACCCCATAGAATCAATATAGGAAACTCATGATTTAGAGAGAGTTTGGGCATGGGTGTGAATGAATTCACCCATTCATAACCCTACATACCTGGAGAAGATCAGATTTTATCACTCCTTGAAAGCCCAATGAAGGATTGAAGGAAAACTTTAAGAACTCTTACTTGATCACCTCCTAAACCCCTTCAATATGCATGCACGGATATGAATGAACCTAGCGTAGGTTTTACCCTCATAAAACACTGCACTTCAAGCCTTAAAAGACGTAGTTTAGGACCTTAAAACTTAGGAATGAAGAAAATTCCCTTAATGAATTTCTTGAAAATTCTGCACGGGCCGTGACAATGACCATCCTAATGGGTCGTGCTTGGATACCACAACTCGTTGTATCCATCCGTTGCATCCACTGCCCGACTTTATTTTCTCAGGTTCAAACCCATGATTCGATAGGTTGAGTCGTTGCTTCAAAAGATGATCCATTATGTTGTCCGTTGTTTCCTCCTTGACGACCTGCACCAAGTCTTCCCACGAGCCACACCACGATCCCTTATAGCTCACGACGGATCGTTCCATGACCCATTACTTCCTCTCAGGCTAAGGACCAGTCTCCCCACGACCTCAAACGACGACTCGTGGTATCAAACAACGGGTCATTACGTGACCCGTTACTTCCAACTTCCACCTGGCTAAACCTCACCACGGATGCTTCCCACGGATTTTTGGTTGGACCAACGATCCGTTACGTGACCCGTTCTGTGGAAATTTTTACCATATTCTGCCAACTTCCATTTTTAGATCCCAGGTCTAGTCTAAGGCACTTTTAGGGTATTACAATATCTCCCCCTTAGGAACATTTATCCTTGAATGTGGGAAAACATACATAAAATAGAGAAATACAATCATCATACTCAAATACTGATCATTTAAGCCAAAACTAACAGAATGACTATCTCCGATTCAAACTATCTAGCTGAACTGCATTCATGAATCATATACATATCCACATATATGAAAGAAATTGGGGCACATGAACTGAACTTGAAAACTAAATAGAGTTTCAGGGCAAAAAGTGATACCTTAAACTGGAATTGAGTCGGTAGAGAATAAATGTGGGTATCTAGCCATCATGTTTGCTTTAGCTTCCCACGTAGCTCCTTCAACATGCTGATTCCTCCATAAAACTTTGACTGAAGCTACTTCATTATTTCTTAGCCTTCTAACCTGAAGATCCAATATTTCCATCGGAACCTCCTTATAACTAAAGTTGTCTTTCACCCCGATACTGTCCACCGGGACAACTAGAGCTAGGTCACTCAAACACTTCTGTAAGAGCGATACATGGAATACAGGATGCACAGAAGCTAATTTTGAGGGCAACTCCAATTCATATGCCACCTTGCCAACCCATTTCACAATACAGTAGGGGCTAACATAACGAGGGCTGAGTTTTTCTTTCTTTCCAAACCGCATCACTTCCTTCATGGGAGATACCTTTAGAAACACCCGATCATCCACCTCGAATTCTAATTCTCTCCTTCTCACATCGGCTTAGGACTTTTGGCGACTTTGAGATGTTTTCAACCTGTCCCGTATTAGCTGAACCTTCTCCATAGCCTCATGGACTGAATCTGGTCCTATCATCGCTGCTTCACCAACTTCGAACCAGCCAATAGGCAATCTACATCTCCACCCATAGAGAGCCTCAAACAGAGCCATCTGAATACTGGAATAGTAGTTGTTATTGTATGCAAACTCGATAAGAGGCAAATGATCATCCCAACTAGCTTTGAAGTCAATCATACATGTCCTCGAGGGTCTGAATTGTCCACTCTACTTGACCATCCATTTGTGGGTGAAATGATGTGTTGAGTTTAACCTGAGTACCAAGTCCTTTTTGAAATGACCTCCAAAACTGAGAGGTAAATTTTGTACCTCTGTATAATATGATGGACAAGGGCACTCCATGCAATAGAACTAGCTCCCAGATATATAGTTTGGCATAATCCTCCATCGAGTCTGTGGTTTTGACTGGTAGAAAATGAGCAGCCTTGGTCAACCTGTCTACCACAACCCAAATGGAGTCATATTGTCGTCAAGTGTGAGGCAACCCTATGATGAAGTCCATATTGATTTCTTCCCACTTCCAAGTAGGGATACTGATATCCTGAAGCACACCTCCCGGTCTCTGATGCTCAACCTTTACTTGCTGACACTTAGCTACAAATTCCGTGATGTCCTTCTTCATTCCATTCCACCAATAGACTTCCCGTAAGTCACTGTTCATATTGGCGGCACTTGGATGGATACAATACCTGGATCCATGAGCCTCGTGCAACATCCGGCTCCTCAAATCATCAACATCCGAATCACATAAATGACCCTGGTACCGAAGGACACCATCTCCCCCTTTGAAGAAGACCTCCACCCTCTGATTCTAAAAGGCTTCCTTTAACTTTACAAAAATCGGGTCCTCGTCTTGTATGGCTTTTACATTCATCACCAAGGATGATTCTAACCCATTCTAAACTATAACAACTCCATCAGTCGAGTCAACCAACCGATCTCCCATCCTTGCAAATCGATACACATCTTTCACTAGCTCCCCCTTCCCCTCATCCACATAGGACACCCTTCCCATGGAGAGTCTATTAAGTGTGTCTGCTACTACATTTGCCTTGCCCCGATGGTAAAGCACACTCATATCGCAGTCCTTAAGTAACTCTAACCACCTCCTTTACCGAAGACTGAGATTCTTTTGATTGAACATATATTGTAGACTCTTATGGTCCGTAAACACATCCACGTGGAGCCCGTACAAATAATGTCTCCATATCTTCAAGGAAAATACCACCGCAGCCAATTCAAGATCATGGGTCGGGTAATTCTTCTCATGAACTTTAAACTGTCTAGAGGCATATGATATAAATTTTCTGTGTTGCATCAATACACACCCAAGTCCGATTCTTGAAGCATCACAATACACCACGAACCCATCAGTACCCTCGGGTAAAGTTAACACCAGTGCTGAGGTAAGTCGAGCCTTTAACTCTTGGAAGCTCTTCTCACAAGCCTCCGACCATTGGAATTTCACCATGTTTTGGGTCAATTTAGTCAAGGTTGCTGCAATAGATGAGAAACCTTCAACAAATCTCTGATAGTAGCCAGGTAAGCCAAAAAAGCTCCAGATATCTAAAGGATTCACCGGTCTAGGACAATTCTTAACCGCTTCTATTTTCTGAGAGTCCACTTGTATGCCCTTACTTGATACCACATGGCCTAAAATGCCACCAAGTTCAACCAAATCCCACACTTGCTGAATTTAGAATATAGCTGGTGATCCTTGAGAGTCTGTAGCACCACCCCTGAATGAGCAGCATGCTCCTCCTCGCTCCGAGAGTATATCAAGATGTCATCAATAAACACAATCACGAACATATCCAGGAATGGATTGAACACCCTTTTCATCAAGTCCATAAAAGTTGCAGGAGCATTCGTTAGTCCAAAAGACGTAACTACAAACTCATAATGACCATTATGTGTCCTGAAGGCTGTCTTCGGGATGTCACTCTCCCTAACTTTAAGTTGATGGTACCGAGATCTGAGATCTATCTTTGAAAAATACTTGGCACCCTGATGCTGGTCAAATAAATCATCAATCCTAGGTGGGGGATACCTATTCTTAACGGTGACTTTGTTCAATTGCCGGTAATCAATACACATCCGAAGAGAACCATGTTTCTTTCGGACAAAGAGAACTGGTGCACCCCATGGGGAATTTCTTGGTCTGATGAAACCCTAATCCAGCAGATCCTTCAATTGCTCCTTCAACTCTTTTAGCTCAAATGGAGCCATTCTGTAGAGAGGAATAGATATAAGTTGCATGTCAAGAAGAAGGTCAATACCAAATCAATTTCCCTCTTGGGAGGAACACCCAGTAAATCATCAGGGAATACTTCTGGGTACTCACACACTACCGAAACTGGCCGGATAGTCGGGGTCTCAGACTCAACATCCTTAACCCTAACTAGATGATACACACAACCCTTGGAAATCATCTTCCTAGACTTAAGATAGGAAATAAAATGACCTACAGGAATGGCCGAATTACCCTTCCACTCCAAGACTGACTAACCCTGAAAAAGAAACTCCACAGCATGGGTTCTACAATTAATAGAAGCATAACCGCATACAACCAACCTATACCAAGAATAATAGATAATTCAGTCATGGCTAACTCTACAAGGTCTGCAGAGGTGACTTTATACAATACTGTTATCGGGTAACTCCTATACACCCGCTTAGATATAACTGAATCACCAACGGGAGTAGAGACTGAGAATGGTTCTGACAGAATTTTGGGAGTGACTCCAAAGCTACTAGCAATATAAGGTGTCGCAAAAGAAAAGGTAGCCCCTGGATCTAATAAAGCATAAGCATCAAGGTGAAACACTCTTAACATACCCGTAACCACATCCGGTGACGTCTCCTACTCCAGATACGAGGCGAGGGCATAGAATCTGTTTTGGCATTGTCCGCCACCCCCACTAGTGGATGCCCCATGCGGAGCTGAATGTGCTGGAGCTGCTGTTGACTTGGTAGTCGGTGCATGGCCTCTATCATCATCCTGTGTGGCAAATGGACATGCTCGGCGCATGTGGCCAGATCTACCGCACCCATAAAATATATCTGAGCTGAGCAAGCACTCCCTGGCATGACTCTTGCCACACTTCCCATAGGCTGGAAAGGTGCGCTCTACCTGCATGCCCCTCTAATCCCTCGAACTTGAGGCCCTGCTCCTCTGATCACCCTTGGGTCTGAATGGAACACTAGCTGATGACAGTGTTGGAGCTAGTGACCTCTGTTGTATCTGAGGGCGATGACCACCGCAGGATATCTACTGAGTAAACCCATAGCTATTTGTCCGGGCCCTTTTGGCCTCTCTTTCCTTCACATGTGCCGCCTCCATCTGCTGGGTGTACAAGACTATCCAAGGGAAATCCATATCCTGGTGGAGCATAGCGGTCCTGCAATCTTTGCCAAGTAGCTCACCACCCTATGAAAAACCTGCTCACTCACGCCCTCTAATTAACCACTAACTCTGGGGTGTACTTTGATAAGTGAGTGAACTCAAGGGCATGCTTTTTTACCATCATTCTTCGCTTCTTAAGATTCACAAACTCGGCTGCTTAAACTCTCTCTTCTCATGAGGGAAGAACCGATCTAGGAACGCAACATGGAACTCCTCCCAAGTGACAGGGTCAGCTCTAGCGTCCCTACTATATCTCTATTTTCGAAATCAGATATGGCGACCCCTTTCAACTGATATGAGGCCAACTTAGAACACTCAACCCCATTCACCCCCATCACCTGGGTGATCTTCACAATCTCGTTAATGAACCTATGTGTGTCCTCATCTACTTTTGACTCGAGGAACTCTAGAGGGTTCATTCTCAAGAAATCTCTGACTCGAGCTGCTGCCGCATTTCCATTTTTCAAGACATGTGCAACTGCCTGTTGATTGGCCTGAGCGGTCAAGGCTTGCACCAGCATCTGAATAGCTACCCAAAACTCAACATGGGCAACCGGCTCCAGTGCATGGTGCTCCTAAACTGGTGGGGCTTGCTGGTGCCCGTCTCCTTTTCCATCCTCATGGCCATTTCCATTACCATTCCTCTAACGATTTACTCTGCAGGGAGCCATGATTCTGCAATCGCGAATAGCATGAGTTAGAAGGATAGAGAGACATTTCATCACACAACATAGATCATGAAAGAAGGGAACATTTCCTAAACGTCTCATAGCCTCTTCGTCATAAGTGTGGCATGTCTCATACCCATGAAAAAGACTCTACTTAACACAGCTATCAGACACCCTAGGACACTTCAAACCTATGGCTCTGATACCAAGTTTGTCGTGACCCGAACATAGACCCGAATCGTAACACAAGACAAGGAGCCCCGAGAGACTCTAAGTCGATCCATGGCATCAACGTACATCTAACTCAATATCAACAAAGCAGAATACTCAACATAACGACATAGCGGAAGCATAAACATGACATAACATAGAAAGCGAAATGTACTACATACATAACAGTTCGATGCTACATATAGTCTAAAAGCCTCTAACATATCTGATGGGTTGATGGGATAACACCCCCAACTAACCCGGCAAGTCTAGAAAACTGAATATGAAAAAGATAATTGTTATCAAGCTGGTCCTCGGAGAATAAGGACTCACCAAAGAAATAGATTCTAATCATCTAGACGAGCTAATGACGATGTTGGGTCTGAAGATTGGAGCCTATATTATGAAACGATACAACATAGAGTATGCGATTAGTACGTGGAATGTACCAAGTATGCAAGGTAAGTAAACGAACATTTAAGAGTACATAAAAGCTCATATAAGGTCGTAAGAGTGGGATAACATGCTCAAAACATAAATATCATAATATAACATAAGTCTCAAGGTTTTCAAATCATTCGTAATCCATTTATTATCATAGTCATAAGAGAAACTTTATAAATCACCACTTGAGCCAAGACAATATAAACATCATAATGCATAAAAACATGCGGAACAATGAGAGGACTCATCATAACTGACACCATCATGGTAGAGCCTTACATGATGCCCCAACTATCTCGCTCAAGTGGGAAGAGCCTTCCCTGGATTACGACGCAAGGGACGTGCATAATGTGATATCACGAAAAAGACGATCCACTAACATTGTAATATATCAATATAAACCTACGATGCCACGTAGTTATGAGATACCGGCTAGTACTTTGAACACCGGTCTACTCAGTGCTAGACACTGCTCCAAAAAATATACACATTAGGCTCATACGTAAATGGTAAACATCATTCACGAGATCCATGGATAAATAAATATTTAACATCACTGATCCCTATTTACATACATGTTTAGCCATGAATCAAAGGCCCTTTAGTCAGCCAACATCATAAATCGATAAATCATGAAATTCATGTCATAAATCGTAAATCATTCTTGAACATATAGGCATTTCCCAATACTTTAACATGCTTGAAAATATTCAACTCCCTTGAAAACATGATTATAAACATGGGTAACTTCAAAACATGTTTTTCATCGTCAATAATTCATCATTCATGAATATTCATCATAAACCTTAACTTTTATTGACTTTTCATAAATGGGAATTTTAATTTTAAAAGCTTGAAATATGATTTTAATGGAAAACAACATAAAACTTGCTCATAATTCATAATTCAATACTAATAACTCGTTTAGATCATGCTCATGTAGAGAATTTGAAATTTCATGCATCGAGTTCAAAACCCCATAGAATCAATATAGGAAATTCATGATTTAGAGTGAGTTAGGGAATGGGTGTGAACATATTCACCCATTCATAACCCTACATACCTGGGGAAGATTAGATTTTATCACTCCTTGAAAGCCCAATGAAGGATTGAAGGAAAACTTCAAGAACTGTTAATCACCTCCTAAACCCCTTCAATATGCATGAATGGATATGAATGAGCCTAGTATAGGTTTTACCCTCATAAAACACTACATTTCGAGCCTTAAACGATGTAATTTAGGACCCTAGGACTTAGAAATAATGAAAATGCCCTTAATGAATTTCCTGAATTCTGCACTAGCTGTGAAATGACTGTCCTAATGGGCCGTGCTTGGATACCACGACTCGTGGTATCCATCCATTGCATCCACTGCCCGACTTCATTTTCTCAGTTTCAAACCCACGACTCGACAGAATGAGTCATTGCTTCAGACAATTATCAGTTATATTGTCCATTGTTTCCCCCTTAACGACTTGCACCAAGCATTCCCACGAGCCACACCACGATCCATTATAGCTTACGATGGATCGTCCCATGACCAATTACTTCCGCTCAAGATAAGGACCAGTCTCCCCACGACCTCAAATGACGACTCATGGTATCAAACAATGGGTCGTTACGTGACCCGTTACTTCCAACTGCCACCCGGCTAAACCTTACCACGGATGCTTCCCACGGATCGTTGGTTGGACCAACAATCCGTTACGTGACCTGTTCTATGAAAATTTTTCTCCAATTCTTCCAACTTCAATTTTTAGTTCCCGGATCTAGTCTAAGGCACTTTTGAGGTATTACACCATGTCATAAATAACACATCATAGCATAGAATTGAATTATAGAGAGAAATAGAGAGTGCACTTTTCTTTTCTTCTTCTTCTTGTTCCATTTCATTGGGCATTACACCATTGTTGCATATTTTGAAAGCTATCTTGGTTATTCAATATGATGGTTGTTGATGATTTACCCATGGGTATATTTTCTCTATCTCCATTGATTAGTAGCTAAATTTCTAGCTAGGGGTGTGTGTTTGATGAGTGTTTAAACTTGATTGGATATTGATAAATTATTCTTACATTCAATCTATAAGCATGGATCTATCGTTTTCTTTGAATTTTAATTGAAAAACTAGTGGTTACAAACACTAATCTAATTTACTTATCTTGCTTGATCTTGAGAAAGAAAAGTGAGATTTGGATGAGGAAATAATAAGAAGGATTTGGGGGGTAGATGTGCGGGGTTGAGCTATAGATAATCAAAACTCACATCTCCACTCCATTAAAGGCTAAGGCTAGAGATAGCTTGAACCTTCCTCAAGCTTTGTGACTAATTTTTTATTGTGACCTTGCAGTTTGAGGAAACCCAAGGCAAAAGCATCCTTGTGGTTGAAAAATAAGAGGATGTATTTCGATCTATGCTATCCATGCTACAAATTGAGTTTAAGGCAATTGAATCAATCTCAATCTAGTTCACACTTCATCTATTACACATCCCTAGCCTTTTTTCATTGCTTGCAACAAATCATTTTCTCAATTTCATTTATAAATTTGAATTCGTTATTATTTTTTTCTTTTTTCCCCAATTTTTACTTTCCAAATGTTTAGATAATGATGCATTCTAGTTTGAGTTAGTTTACAACTTTGGAGTATTGTGCTCAATTCCTTGTAGGATTCAACCTTGACATCTGTCAAGTATTGACAATGACCGTTGCCACCTCCCTTAACTGGGAGAGATGTATTGAGCATTATCAGTGCTTCCTATATGTTTTAACTCCCAAAACTTGCGCTTTGCCTCATAGATGACGTTGTTGGGAAAGAAAGTCCTTTTGAGCTCTACTAGATATTTCTCCCATATGTTGATGGTGCAAATCCCCTTCTCCATCTTAGACTCCTTATGTTTTTATCATAGCATGGCTATCTCTGAGAGGTACAACACGATAGTGTTGATTTTTTTCTCATCACTCTTCACCTTATTGCACCTGAAATAACTCTCCAAATGCGGAAGAAGATTCTCTACCTTTTGTGCATCATGAGCGCCTTTGAACAACAGTGGTTTGGGAGCCTCAATGTTGGCCTCCTTATCTTTTTGAAATGTTGCAGACACTCAAACTTCAATCTCTCCCTCGAGTGCCTTTATCTTGGCCTTCATGATTTCAATCGTGCTTAATGCTTCTATGAGCCTGCACTCCAAATAAGTGATGGTTTCCCTCATCTCCAATTTTGCATGTTTGATCCCCTCTAACTCTTTTTGGATGATGTCATTCTCCTCAAGAGTGAAGTCTTAAAGAGTCTTAAACCTATCGTCAAACTCGTTCAAATGTTTGTCAAATATTTCCACAGCCTACACTGTCGTGTCTATCCTCGCGATCCACTCTTCTCTAGGTGTAACATTTGCGGGAAGCTCCTCATGTTCATCATCAATTGCCTCAGAGGCCGAAGGTGATTGGGACCTCAGCACCTCGCTTGGTGTAGGGTTAGACAACAGTTTTTCATTCCTCTTATGATTCGTTCTCTCTTTTTGGTGCTTTTCCCCAGCATCCTGTCTGACATTAGTGGTGCTAACAAAGTTAATGTTTCCTTCATTTTCCATTCCCTTAGTATCAACCTTTGCTCTGATACTACGATGTCACGGACTTAGACTTCAACTAAGCACATTGTGCGGCACTTTATAACTTGCTCATGAACCCTCCACGATCTTGCAAGCTCAAGTAAGCTTTTTCAGCGCTAGATCGCTAAGGGAATGCTAGATAAAAAAAAACAAAAGAAATTTGCTAAAAGAAGCTTTTTGTGATGTAGAGAATTTAATTGATTTTTTGTGATTATTTTACAAATGAATAGCCTCCTATTTATTCTACTCACTTAGGGGCTAATATGTAAACAATAATTATTGTACAAGTCCCTACATATTTACAAATAAGTCTTTTTCTAGAATTCTCTACATGCCTAGAATATTTCAAGGACTTCTTTTAGAAATTTCATAAGAATTTAAGGTCTACCTAAAATATTTCAAGGACTTCTTTTTAGAAATTCCATAAAAATTTAAGGTCTTTCAAGGAAAATTAATCTTCATAGTTTTCTAGAATATTCTATCAAATATAAAATTCTTTCTTATGTACACGTTCACATGGCAAAAATATATACAAAATGACTTATACATAGCCAGATGATGTGAAGAGTCATCATAGGTCGCTATATATTTTGAATATCAAAGCCATGCTCCTTTTTTAGAAGTGGTGAGTAGCTTAACGAGTTTATATTATTGAAAGTTGTTAAAGTAATACTATAAAATAGAGTTATGTAATCATTTTGAAACATTTTAAATAAGTGGCACATAAATTAAAATCAAAGTGTGTATTCTTTTGGGCGTCTTAGATGACAGTGTATTTGTTTATTTCCTTTATATCAATATACTAAGGCATATTTTAAATTTCAAGAGTTAAACAACATTTTTTAATCATAATTTTTTCATATGTCTTATAAATATTTTAAATTGTCNTTATAATTTGTAATTTTTCTATATAATTTTAAAAATATATAAATTTTATTTTTTTAAACAAGTTAAAAATTAAATTTGCTACCAAAATTAAAAAGTTAGACTTTTGAAATGCGAACGGTGCGACATTATAAGGCCGAGGGAGTACTAATTGTTTATGAGACGGGAGTGGGACTAGCTAGTGACAGCCTCTTTTAATTTTGGCCTTTTATCTTAGCTAAATGATAATGTTGTTACTTATTTATGAAAAAAATAATTAATATGAGTCATGATAAGTGACAACATCAACACATTATAGTGAATGACACTTCACCACAAAAAGTTGATGAAGAATGAGTCAAAAGAAAGGCAGAAATGGAGAACAGAGGTAAGCTAAGCTAGCATGCGTATATAGTGTTTTGGTCTCCTTTCTCTTTTGTGCTTTACTAAGTACAGTGGATTTCATCCAATGATGCAACAAACTTAAAAAGTTTATTGTATATATGCTCCCTTTTAGCACCCTCATATTTATTTCACTTCCAAAAAAGATCAGAAAAGTAGTACACCCTCCGTTCCACTTTTATTTATTTTCACCTCCTTTAAAAATAATAATTGATAAAAATATTTTATTTTATAATATTATTACCAATTGATATTTAGCCTTACATTTTGAGAAATACATAATTAATATAAGGGTAAAACATAAAAATAAAAAAAACTCTTGATATGTTAAAAGTGACAGATAAAAACAAAAATATATTTTAATATAATAAACAAATAAAAATAAACGAAGAAAGTAGAAATAAGAATATATACTTGAAATTCAAGTTAAGTTTGGAGTACTTTTATGCCTTCTTTCTTTTTATATTCGGAAGAAATTAAATTTAATATTCTCATTTTATTCTCGTGACACGTATTATTTATAACAATAACGTGAAAATATTAAGGTCACTTTTTTCAATAATATTTGTCATATATTATACAAATGTATTAATCATCTTTTCTCTAAAAATATTTATGCTAAATTAAATATGTTATATATATCGAAATAGGGAAAGTAATTGATGAAATTCAAATACTAGTCCAATTTAGGCCAACATAGAGCTACACAATAAAGGCAAAAATTAAAGGAAAAAAAAATCCTCCTAGGAACATTCATCTATGTTGTTCTTGGCTTGTTGCTATAAATGGCGAATTAGTCCAAAAGAGATCATCCTTGTATGGAATAATACAATCACGCAGGACATTCTAACAAAATGGATTGTGTAAATTTGCAAAGGTACAACTGGGTCAACGAATATCTTTTTAATTTTTCAGATATTCCTTTCTAATTTAAATTTGCGTTAAAAATATCAATTTAGGGTTATGTCATAAATATAGTAGTATTTCTGTCAAAATTTTCTTGCATTCTTCCACTACAAAAGAACGCCCAAATTACGGAGATTAAAATTATAAATAGGTTTAAAATCCCGCAATTTATTGTCACGACGATTTTTAAAACCATCACAATTACATTCGCCGCAATCAATTTGCAGGAATTTTTAGAAAACCAATGTAATCATTTTGTGGCGGTCAAATTGCAGTGGTTTTGACCTCTGCAATTTGTTTGACAGTATTTTTATTTCAAATTTCGAATATTTTTTGACAATATTTTTATTTTATTTGTGGGGGTTATAACCTCTGCAATGTTCGACAAAATATTTGTTTTGATATTCATTATTTATTATTAGGTTACAAATCACACATATATAACATAATCTATTAAATCCATACACAATCAATATTATAATAAATCATATGGAAGAACTATTTTTATAAGAAGAAATGCCAGTATTTGATTGAATCATAAAAATGTTAATACAAAGCAATATCATAAGTCATCAGATTCTTGAAATACGCATTCATGCCTTAAAAAGGTAAGAAATAAAAATATATATTCTAATACATATCAATATACAAAGTGCATAATTTAAATCATAACTCTATATGTACAGAATGAGCTTCTTTCGAGCACTTTATTTATTCTCCCCACAGAACATCCTTCTAAATTACTTTATGAGCAAACGTTGCCAGAACTCCAGCATCTTTCATAGCCAGAGTTATGGAAACGGAAGCCACAATTAAAACAATAAAAAAAGGAAAATAATAACTTTAGGTGTCTCGCCGTTCACAAAATGCTTTTACCATAGTTGCAACTGTTTATCCACCTTTTGTTACACCCCGTAAATTCTCGACATGTAAATGGCCTATTCGCATGTTGGTTAAGAGTTTTTGAATGTCATACATGCTAGGAAAAGGCCCGGAAAAAGACCAGATAAATGACACGTCGAACCATCTCAAGAGGAGGCTGGCATACCTCCTCCGAGATGGCCAAAGCGTGTCACGGAGGTGAGGTGCGGCCCCAAGTATAAAAGCCTCCAAACTTCGGTTTTTGCTTAAATTAACTTATAATTTCCAGTGAGAACAGAGAGTAAACCAGAGAGAAGGAGGAACGAACAATCCTATCCATTTCTCATCCGATTACGCCGCCAAACGCAGTCCAAACTCGAATTAATCCTAG
>JACEIK010000750.1:191129-210361 GCA_018107945.1 Datura stramonium
TTCCCCGGGCCTTTTCCTAGCATGTATGGCATTCAAAAACTCTTAACCAACATGCGAGTAGGCCATCTACGTGTCGAGAATTTACGGGGTGTAACAGTTATGTATTCTATTTGAGCTCTTGTACCTGTCTAGACTAAATCTTGGGAGAGTCAAGGTTTTGAAAAAATTTATTTATATTTTCTAATTATTGTTGATTGGTGTAAATTAATGAGGAATTTTGGGTATTTTATGTAATGTTT
This sequence comes from Datura stramonium, assembly GCA_018107945.1. Lineage (NCBI taxonomy): Eukaryota > Viridiplantae > Streptophyta > Magnoliopsida > Solanales > Solanaceae > Datura > Datura stramonium. Next base: position 191,369 of record JACEIK010000750.1, read on the forward strand.
TGAAAAGAGTTCTCCTATCGAGTAGAGTCGATGTAGGTGCCCGCATGACCCGCCTATTGGGGTCATAACACATACACTTTATAGACGGTTGTTTGACAGTTTTTAATTGAAAGCCTAAAAACTTAAAACCACAATAATTAGCAAACCAACTCGCATATTGATTATTAAATTAAAGTGATATATGAATAAAATAGTACCTTGGTGTTTCTTCGATATCACTAACGAGAACACAAGTAATCATGTTAAGGTCCAAGTTGAAATGTCCTTCACGGCACGTACCCGTATCATGTGTATGTTTCAATATATTTTCCTATTTTCCATATGTTTTCATGTGTAGACTTAAAACCAGTGAGCTTAAATCCACAACCTTGGTCTGCACACCTACAACCAACTCGCCACGAAGTCTTTGTTGACTTAATAACTGAGAATTTCCTCGCTTTCTTGAAATGTGTAAGCTTAACTACCCTTTGTAACTATTTCTCGAAGGTGAACAACATGCATTTTGAAATATATATAGGATCATTTATAAGATCTTGTGGCTCACGTCACATACCTTGCCATTTATATTCATCATCATGCATATCAACTAACATATCTGGACCATTTGGAAAATGGTCAAGAAATGAAAATTCATGAGAATGATATAGAGGCATATATATTTTTGGTATCATTGGTAATGATTGTTGAATTGGTTATGGAAAAGCTTCTTCTCCATGAAATGCACTCATGGACACGGGTCTTTGTAACAAAGTGGACATCATAGAATCATCATCACTAGATAATACTTCAAATGAGACTTGATCACCAGAAACCTCCGAATTAGGCACTTCATCACTATCATTCTTTGTAGTGGTGCCATGATTTAGATAGTAAACATCATTGATATTTAAGGGAACAATGGGCTTATCTTGCGTAATATTTTTCCTATGTGTCAAAAAAGCAAAAACATCTAATACATACACTAAACATACATAAATTAATATCTAAATGATGGATGTACCAATAATAGTCAGGTGCACCAAAACTAGATGAGAGATGAACATTTGAAGATGTTCCTGCATTTTCGATCCACCCAAAGTGTGAGGATTGACCAAAATTATGATCTTATTTATAACTTGAAGCATTATTCATCTCATGTTGAGGTAAATCCCCCAAAATATATCATGAATCAACTAAACTGGTGCGGGTACCTACATTGCCTCTGCTCGATAAAAGAATCCTTAAAATATTTCTATCAATTAGACAAGAAAATAAATTCTAGCATTCACATTTACTTTTCATCATATGCTAAAAATTCTCAACAACATAACATTACAAAATTCCTCTAACATGACTCTCCCAAGATTTAGTCTAGACAGGTACAAGAGCTCTATTTGAATATATTACAAACAAAATGACTCAGCTTCGTTAGGAAGAGGAACACTGAAGCTAGTGCAGAGTACTCCACGCTAATCAAGGAAATTTCAACCTACCACATCCTACACCCAAAAGAAAAGGTGTAGCAAGGTAATATAAGTACAACACACATATTGGTAGGCATCATCGGCCAACTGAGGTTAGTTGACACAACAACATAAAAATTAATATACAATCAACATTACTAAATTCAACAATTAATTCACTAAGGCAACATCCAACCAGGTTTATTCACTACAATATAGTTTTTATTACTCATTCAAGTTCACGTAATTATCCTATACTTCTAGTCGTTAATTAGCATATCAGTATGCCTTTCTCTATTCTCGCTACAACGAAGGCTCAGGCCGCTACAGTGGTTCCGCTGCCGTGGTGATGTGTTCGCTGCAGCACTACCCTATCCAGCCAGTAATCAATCTTCTCCTAGTCCAACTCTGTTTTATTCCGTCATATAATACTATAGAACTGCTACCCCTGTTACCACTTCACTATGAATGACCAAGTCCATCTCTATCCTTTATTAACCTCTTTATTTATCTATAGGATTTTTCCGTTCTTCTTAGAAGTGCATCAAATAACAACGTCTACTTCTATCTCACGGTACTACGCTATCTTTCCTTCAAACCAATCATGCTATCATCCATAGCCCACAAAATCAATTTAATATCAGACAACCAAACGTAGTTACATGTTACTATTCAAGTACACACAAGGTCATCAAAATAATATGAGGGAGTCAATTCCCCAACAGTAAGTACATGCACATACCTGAAATCATACCACGAAATATCATAAGATATCATAACTAACTGAATAGACATAAATGGTATCCCATACCTGTTCCTCACCTCAAAACCAATTCATGTCTATTTATCCTATATCTCGCTGGTATATTAGTTATCTTTCTATATCTGCAATCATATGTCTATCAACCATACCCGCATAATTTATATCTCACAATAATACCATCAGTGATATGCTGGGCACACGCCTTTGTCATATCACTGTACACACATGTCAGAGGATCTTATGCTTGCCCTTCCAGTCATGACCTGCATGAGACTCTAGAAATTCATGTACTGTATACCCAATCATATGAACATTCATCATATCTGTCTGTGTACTCACTCATACACCCAGCCGCATGGTCCTTTAGCCATACCTGTCTGTGTACTCTCTCACACCGCTCACCCAGATGCTTACCTCGGGCACTATCTACTCATGTATCCAATTCTTATTCCAAATCTAATTTTAGTAACCTGTTCGTGTGAGTTCCTTAACTTCGGCCAAAAGCCCCTCATTTACCATCATATTGATAACTTTCCTTTTGTATTATCACTCATCTCCATCACACATTCATTTAATGCCAACTCGCCCCTCAATCGCGAGACGCATAATACAACACATCACATAACAGATAATTCATGACAAGAATTACTTAGTCACACAACAAGTACAAAAACATAAAATTAAATCAACTGTGTGTCCGAACAATAATAATCACATTTAATTCAACTCGTAATTCTTATGTTCTCAAGTATTTCCTTTGGTTCTCTGCGTGTTTTTGGCTTGTTTCATGTGGTTGTGGGCTAGAGAATGGGGGGATTGAGTAGGGTGATGGTTTGGACTGCTTTTTCTCTTCAATCTTGAATCCGAGCCCTATTGAAATGGAAAATTATTGGTAGGTCAAGGTTAAGGTCGACCCCTTGCTCGATCTGTAGTTAGTTTGGTAGATTAGGGAGGTTGAACTTTCAACCTCCATTGATGGGATATGGAGGTCTGGAAAAGATGATGTCCGCTGCAGCTGACCCTTTATCACTGCAGCGGTACCATCCCATCGGTCCCTCTTCCACTGAAGCAGACCCACTACAGCGGGCGTACAACCACTGTAGTGGTCCAACTTTCTTTTCTTTTCTTCCCCTCCTACATTGTTCGCTTCTAATCTTCTTCCTTTATTTCAAGTTTGTTATCATGGCCTTTTCCAGCAGCAGCATTCACACCGAGGACTATGTCCTCTTTGTTAACAACCAATGTCAATTCCGGTATAATGAGCAGGCCATGAAGAATCTGCTACACGAGAGGGGTTTTGTTATGCAGGATGTGGAGGAGAAAGCCCCGGATTTCTATACTCTCCTTCATGAGATTGGGTGGGGCCCTTTGGTGGAGGACTTGGGTAAGGCCAATGAGGCCTGGGTTCGAGAGTTTTATGCTAGCCTCCCCACCGTCACCTGGAGCCGAGATGAGCCAGTGGCCTATGTCAGAGTTATGCAGATTATATTGACCCCTACTGCTATAAATAACGCTCTGGGTCTGCATAATCCTCCTGAGTCTAAGCTGAAGAGTCGTGACTTATCCAGAAATGGGCAATGGCTAGTGAACACTTTGGTGGTGGAAGAGCGGAGGGCTACTACCAATTGGGGCATTACCTGGATGGAAATTCAGAGTATCCACTTTACAGTGGAGGCCAGGAGGTGACTCAATCTAGTGTCCCAGAGGATTCGCCCATCCTCTAATGTCACAAACGTGACTTACCATCAGGCTTTGGTAGCGACTGCAATTTTGAGTGGGTGAGGGTCAATATGGGGGCCCAGATTATTGAGGAGTGGATATATTTTCACACGAAGACTATCACTAGCCTACCATTTTCTTCCGTTATTACCAGGCTATACAAGCAGGCCTGAGTGCACCAGGAGTCCCGGGATGTCATCATGAATTGTGACAGGCCCTTCAATCCCTTGAGGGTGAACGGGGCTCTAGGAAGGGGAAGAAAGAAGAGGAAGTCTGCCTCAGCTGAGGGTGATGGCGGGGATGACACTTCTAGACCATCGGGGCCATTTGAGCAGATAGAGGCCCAGATGGTAGCTGTGCATGAGATCCTTGGAGGGTTGCCCTGACCTCCTTTCCCCAGCAGGTATTCTGCCAGACAACCTTCCACTAGCCGACCCTCCAGTGCAGCTATCTTCGATTCGAGAGATATGTAGGAGGTGATTACTGCCTTATCCAGGCCTATGTTGAATTGCGAGAGGATTTGGAGCGAGAGTGGAGGAGACGACGTTCTCGGGACAAGCTGATTGTCCGAATTTGAAAGGGGATCAAGAAAATCCTAAAGACCCTAGATCCTAAGGAAAGGTCTTTGCAGGTGACCCGGTAGGATCTTCTCGAGTTCTCCTTCCTTAGCGAGTTTGAGGAGGGAGCGGACGAGGACGCAGGTAGTGGAAGCGATGAGTTCTCCAGCTTGATGGGTCACAGTAATCCCCCTATCTTATCTTTATTTTGTTTGTTGGGTAGCCCTCCTTTGGGGCTTGTAAGACATACTATTTCCTTTTTTTGTTTCTGTTTTTTGATGTTGTTACTTGTTTTCTTCAAGGTCCCATTTTGGTATTCGCAAACATTAGCCATGTTGGCCCCCTTACATTCTATCACCGTGGTTTTCCTTATACTTGCTTTGCTTGAATAGTTTTGGTTTCTTGATGCTTGTGGTTTTTATTTTGAATAGGGAGGCTTGGAATTCCTGGAAATTGGCATTCTACCTGTCCATGTCTGCTGCAGCGGTGTCCTTTCCACAACAGTGGATCCATCGCAGCCGTTCTCCTTCCGTTGTAGCGAGTCCGCTGCAGTGAGACCTGCTAAGCAGAGTAATTATAAAAAGTTTTCTCTCTGGTTAACTCAAGTTAACCCATCCACCAGTCTTATCATGGATTTCCTATAATCCCACCTAGAAAACCACCAATTAGACCTATCGAGATACCAATTAGGCTCAACTCGGGTGATCAACACAACTGGACAACATGATGGAAAAGAAATAATTGTGACATCCTAAATGCCTTATAGCTTCCTGAAGATTAGGTGTGGACGTCTGCACACCAATCCACAAGAGTCTACTTGATATTGCTCTTGTACTTGTAGACCGGTAACCTATACACTCTAATACCAACTTGTCACGATCCAACTAAACAGGTTGTGTGTGGACCTATATTGACTCTATAAGAGAACCCTAACAACATTTCTATCAATTAGACAAGAAAATAACTTCTATCATACACATTTACTTTTCATTATCTTCTAAAAATTCTCAACAAAATAACATTACAAGATCCCACTAACATGACTCTCCCAAGATCTAGTCTAAACTGGTACAAGAGCTTTATTTGAATACTTGACAAAAAAAATGACCCAACTTTGTTTGCAAGAGGAATACTGAAGTTGGTGTTGAGTACTCCACGCCAATCAAGGAAACTTCAACTTGCCACATCCTAAACCAAAAACAAAAGGTGTACCAAGGTAGTATCAGTACATCACATGTACTGGTAGGCATCATCGGCCAACTGGGGTTAGTTAACACAACATCATAGAAATCAATATACAATCAACATTACTAAATTCGATAATTTATTTACTTAGGCAATATCCCACCATGTTTATTCACTACAATATAGTTTTTATGAATCATTCAGGTTCACACAACTATCCTATGCTTCTAGTCGCTAATTAGCCTATTAGTCTGCCTTTCTCTATTTCAGCTGCAGTGAAGGCTCAGACAGCTACAACGGTTCCGCTGCCACAATAATGTGTCCGCAGCAGCGTTATCCTATCCAATCAGTAATCAATTTTCTCCTAGTCCAACTCTGTTTTATTTTGTCATCTAATATTATAGCACTGCTACCCCTCTTACCACTTTACTATAAATGACCAAGTGTCACGCCCCGAGTCTATAGTCTGGACGAGACACAGTACTTGGAGTCACGAGTAACACCAAGCCAATCTATGGTCTATCATAACACTGGTAATATGAGTAATATCATAGCAGAAACTTTAAAAAAATTAATAAAATAAAACATTTATGAAGAAGAACTAAATCATAAAGTTTAAATGACTAAAGCAAAGTTGAAAATTTGAATCTATGTCTGTTTCTGAAAGCCATCTATCTGATGAATTACTGGGACAAGCCCCCAGCTAACTCTAAGTCTAACTGAAAGAAATATAACTGAGAAGAAATAATACTTGTCCTCAAAAGACGAGGACTCACCACTAATGCAGTTGAAAACTTCTAGGCGAGATCTGCTAATGGTGTTTAGACTGAGAACCTGCAGCTGTATCATAAAACAATATAGCATAATAGGTATGCGTCAGTACTTTGAATGTACTGAGTAAGTAGGAGAAACCATAAAATGGAGAATAAAGCAACTAAACTGTAAAGACATGAAATAACCAACTAAAATGCTGAAACTGAATAAACTGTGATATACTGAGATAGTCAAAATGACCCTGTATGATGGTCAAAGAAATGCCCTAAATCTGAGGTACTAATCTGAAATATTGTAATGAACTGATCTAAACTGAGTAGTCTGAAACTTTTCTAACTGAGCTAATATGAGACTTAACTAAACTGACTTGTGGGAGAGTCTATAACCGATATGTAACCTCGTGAACTAGACGTGGAGTCCGATATATACACCCCATCAATAGGACCCAATATACCTTGCCTGGGTATAAAGGCATGAACTAGGTGATCGCATGTCTGGGGCCATGAGGCCATAAAAAATAACCTCGGTGGCAATATAGTTTTGGAAAACTAGGTGCGTTGGAACCCGATCCACTCGATGCTAAGTCCTCCTCCCACTAGATAGTCCTAGACTGACTACTATGCTGATAGCTTGAAACTGAGGCCCAAGACTAAGTCAGGAATACCTATCTTGAAGTAGCCTAAGAGTCTTATCAGACCGAATTCTGTAACTGGTATTCTAAGACTGGTTAGAGCTGCTTATGTGGAAGCGTCGTAACCGTCTAAAGAACAAAGTATAATCTGAAACTAGGGTCCTAAAGAGGGTTAGAGTTTCTTATCTAGAAGTGTTATGACTTCCTAAAAAACCACTAAAATCTAATACTGATTCTAATACTGATAACTAGGAGGCACTACTGACACCTCAAGAATTAACTGTTGTCAAACTGACCAGCTGACATTTTCCGGACAACACTGAGTGTAATAATTTGACTGAGACTGGTTATTTATATATTTGGCTATAATTTCCACATACACTAACGATATGGGTATTTCAAATCTGTTGGAATCAAGCTACATGAAAACTAGTCCAACACGTAAGATTCTAAATTCTACTGAACATAGAACTAGGGATAAATCATTCCTCAAGATACAATCTCATAAATGTCTAGAAATAGGGAATAATAAGAATTTAAAATTCATGACATATATACTATGCAAAATTTTAAAGATATAAGTCTGACAATCTTCTACATTTCGAATCCACATGGCTAAATTGATAGAGGAAATAGAGAAGATTTTGGGGACACAAGGGAAGAACTATTCCCTTATTGAATTCCCACATACCTGGATAAGAATTCCTTGAAGAAGAAGGCTTGAATTTCTGCACTGATGAGGAACCCTAGTTCTTTCTTGAGAGGAAGAGTTTGAGCTTCTACGACTGATATTCTGAGAGTTTACGTGGGGTGAGGGGGAAAACCGTTCAATCCCTCTAATATCTCTGAAATACTACTTAAAAAGACATTGTTTAGATACTGAATAGGTGGGAAATTACAAAAATATCCCTGGAATAAAAATCTGGAAACTGGTCGACAGGGAACCAATGGGTCACTCAACGAGTCGTTGGTTGTGACCATGACTTGTTGGTCCTACTGCTTGGGTTCTGGTATCACTGGGTCTAGCTACGGGTCATTGATTCCTCCCATGGTCACTGGATGAGGAAACCTAGAAGGCTTGACAACGGGTGACATAACGACTCATTGGCTGAACCAATGGGTCGTCGTGTCCAATCGTCCCCTTTACTGGAAAAATTCTACAGATTCTCAAAGTTTACATGATGAGTGGTGACCATGACTCTTTGTGGGACACAACGAGTCTTTGTTCCCACTCATCACCATTGGAAGGGGTTTCTAGGGTTCTCATCCAACGACTCTCACAACGGGTCGTTGTTTCTAACAACGACTCATGGGTTGAGTTGTGGGGTCCTAGAGAAGGGATTCTGAGTTGGGGAACCAACGAGTGACAGGAAGACTCATTATTTCTGACAACAGGTCGATCCTTGTCCCGTGGGTTCTTGTCACGACCCGAATGGAGGCCGGGATCATAGACACGGGACAAGGGATCTAGAGAGACCTCAAGTCCACCCATGGCACAAGCTTACATCTAACTAAATCAATAAACTGAAGAGTCAACAATATAAACTAAGTGAAAGTCTAACTCAACATAACAGAAGAATAAACATCCTAAGGTGAATACATACATAAGTCTGAAAAGCCTCTAATCTGGACGAGTTGATGGACCAAGACCCCAACTAACTTAATAATACTGGAGCTGAAAATACATAAGGGAAATTGAAAGTCTAGTCCTTGAAGGATGAGGACTCACAAACAAAGCAAGTACTAGCTCTGACAACTAACTACGAGCGGGGCTGAGACTGGGAGCTGGGTCCTGTACATGAAACGATACAACATAGAGTATACGGGTCAGTACGTGGAATGCACTGAGTATGCAAGGTAAATAAATCGCTTAAGTAAAGTAAATCATTTAAAGCATTTCATAACATATCATAAGCTTTCAAATATGAGAGGAGGGCTTGCATGCATTCTTTTTGAAATCATAATCTTTTCATAATATGACAATACATAGCTTCATAACATCTTAAGTTACTCGAATGACTCAAAGCTGAAATATGACATTTATAAAAAAATCTAAAGAATGAGTCAAACCTTGCTTTTAGAACCTGAATGTATAAAATAACAACCATGAGTAATGGATATGCAAATTTGAATCATAAAGACAATGGGAGACTCATCACTTAACCGACATACCACGATAGAGCTTATGTGGTCCCGACTATTACACTCAAGTGGGCAGAGCCATCAAAAACCTTGCCAGGGCTAAGGATGCTACCAGGATATCTATATCAAGCTCATGGACCATTAGGGCGGGGGATAGTTCACAAGGGAGGTCCCAATAATATAATAGTATAAACCTACGTTGGCGCGTAGTTCTGGGCCATAAGGTAATCGACCCTTAGCCCGCTCGGTGCTAGACTCTTCTCCCAAAATATGCAATGCTCTACATCGTATATAATGAAGCTCAACATCGTCTATTGATAAATATCAAAGATGAAATCATGTATAAACTCAACATCATACGAAAACGAAGCTCAACATTGTCTATTGACAAAGCTCAATAATGAAATCATTCATAGACTCGACATTGTATGAAAACAAAGCTTAATAATAACATACATCTCAAATTGGGAATTCATGCATATGAGAAGCTTTATTTTGAAACATACCAAAAGCTCAAAGATAAGTGTGATCCTTTACTCCAAAAAACCATGTGGTAAGCTTACTTTAGAGATACTATATTATCATACTCAGTATAAGGGCTTTGCCCAAAACTTTATCATGCTTGGATCTACTCAATTCATTTTGAAACAATATCATAATAATGGGTAGCTTTAGAAACATGTTTTTCCTCATCCAATCTCATCGTCATCATACATTCATCATCATTCCCTTCTTTCATGAACTTCTCATCCATAGGCCTTTAATTTCATAAAACTAGAAAACACAATTTTGATTGAAAACAATTTAAAATCTTCCTATGCTTCACAATTCATCAATAGAAATATAATCTAATCGTACCTATGTATAGAAATTGAAGAATTATGCAATTGGGTGAAAACCCCATAACTTGATCATAGGAATTTCTCATATTTAGATAGAAATTGGTCATGGGTGTGGAAGAAGACACCCACTCATAACCCTACATACCTGTAAGGGATTGATTCCACCAAATCTTTGATTATCTAAGAGGAAATTGGGTGGAAACCTTGAATACTAGCCTTGAATCACCTCTTCAACTTCTCAAGTTTTCATGCACGGAAGGAGTTAACTTAGAATAGGTTTTCTCCTCTTAAAACCCACTAAAACAAGCCTTATTAAATGATGTAGTCTAGGCCCCTAGGGCTTAGGAATTACGGAAAAGCCCTTGCTAAAATTACAGAATTTGGCTGACTGCCAGCCCCCACGAGGGACTGGACGACTCTTGGCCATGATTCGTCTGGTGAACTGACCAAAAACAACTAGGGGACCTCACGGTAGACACCACGACTCGTGGTGGGTGACCACGACTCGTGGTCACCATCCGTGTCTTCTACTGCCCAATGCTTCCGTGCCAAACAACCAACTTAGGCCACGGGAGACCTCACGAGTCGTGAGGCCTAACCACGACTCATGGTCATGCCCGTGGTCTTGTCACCACACCATGCCAACCTTGCTGTACAATGAGTCACCTCATGACTCGTGGTCACTCCTCACGAGCCTTCTCATGATTCGTTTTGTGATCTGGTGCGAATTTCCAATTTTTCTCTGTTTTGACTTCCTGGTCTAATCCTTGGGTTTCCGGGGTATTATAATATCTACCCCTTGGGAACATTCGTCCTTGAATGTTAGAAACACACAGAAAACACAGAAACATGCAATCATCATATGCAAACACTGATCATTTAAACTGAAAGCTGACAGAATGACTACCTTTGAAAAGAACTACATAGCTGAACTGAATTCAGACATCACATACATCTATCATAACCTAAAAAAAACTTGCGCACATGAATTGAACATGAAAACTTATTAGAGTCATAGAGCAAAACTGACACCTTAAATCGAAACTAAGCCGGTAGAGAATAAGTGTGGGTATTTGGCCATCATATCTTCTTTGGCTTCCCACGTAGCTTCTTCAACATGCTGATTCCTCCATAATACTTTAACTGAAGATACTTCTTTGTTCCGTAACCTTTGAACATGCCGATCTAGTATTCCCACCGGAGCCTCCTCATAGCTAAGGCTATCCTTTACACCAACGCTATCCACCGGAACCACTAAAGTTGGATCTCCCAAACATTTCTTCAAAAGAGATACATGAAATACAAGATGCACGGAAGATAACTCTGAGGGCAAGTTCAACTCATACGCTACCTTACCAACTCTTCTCATAACCCGGTAGGGACTAACATAGCAGGGTTGAGTTTTTCTTTCTTCCTAAAACGCATGACTCCCTTCATGGGAGATACCTTCAAGAACACCCAATCATCCACCTCGAACTCCAACTCCCTTCTCCTTACATCCACATAGGACTTTTGATGACTCTAAGTGGTTTTCAGCCTATCCCTTATCAACCGAACCTTCACCATAGCCTCATGAACCGAATCCGGCCCTATCATAGCTGCCTCACCAACCTCAAACCATCTGATGGGCGATCTACGTTTCCGCCCATAGAGAGCCTCAGACAGTGACATATGGATACTGGAGCGATAGCTGTTATTATAAGCGAATTCGATCAAAGGCAACTGCTCATCCCAACTATCCTTGAAATCAATAACACAGGCTCTCAACATATCCTCCAGAGTCTGAATAGTCTGCTCCACCTGACCATCTGTTTGCAGATGGAACTCTGTGCTAAGCTTGAATTGAGTACCAAGTCCCTTTTGGAAGGACCTCCAAAACTGAGAGGTAAACTGAGTACCTCTATCCGATAAAATGGACAAGGGCACCCCATGCAACCAAACCAACTCCCAGATGTATAACTTGGCATAGTCCTCCACTTAATCGGTAGTTTTGACTGGTAGAAAATGAGCAGCCTTGGTCAACTTGTCCACCACGACCCAAATGGAGTCATATTGTCTATGGGTGCGAGGACAACATGTTATGAAATCAATATTAATATTTTCCCACTTCCAAGTAGGAATTCTAATATCCTAAAGTACGCCTTTGGATCTTTGATGCTTGACCTTTACTTGTTGACATTTCGGGCACTTATCTACGAATTTCGCAATATCCTTCTTTATGTCGTTCCACCAATATATTTCCTGCAAATCATGGTACATATTGGTGTCACCCAGATGAATAGAGTATCTCGATCCATGATCCTCATGCAATATTCGACCCCTCAAATTATCAACATCTGGAACACATAGACAACCCTGGTACCGCAGTACACCATCTCCCCCTTGGGAGAAGGCCTTCACTTTCTGACTTCGAACAACTTCTTTCAGCTCTACCAAAATTGGATCCTCATCTTGTCTAGCTTTCACATCAGTCACCAAGGACGATTTTGATACGTTTTGCACAACAATGCCGCCATTGGTCGAGTCGACCAATCTAACTCCCAACCTTGCAAGTCGATGGACATCTCTCACTAGTTCCTTATTTCCCTCATCCACGTGGGACACACTCTCCATGGAGAGCCTACTAAGTGCATCCTCTACCACATTAGCCCTACCGGGGTGGTAAAGGGCACTCATGTCATAGTCCTTTAGTATCGAGTATGTAAGATAAGTAGAACCGCTTAAGTAAAGTAAATCATTTAAAACATTTCATAACATATCATAAGCTTTCAAATCTGAAAGGAGGGCTTGAATGCATTCTTTCTGAAATCATAATCTTTTTATAATATGACAATACATAGCTTCATAACATCATAAATGACTCGAATGACTCAAAGTTGAAATATGACATTTACAAGAAAAGCTGAACAATGAGTCAAACTTTGCTTTTAGAACATGCATGTATAAAATAATAACCATGAGTAATGGATATGAAAATATGAATCATAAAGACAATAGGAGACTCGTCACTTAACTGACATACCACGATAGAGCTTACGTAGTCCTGACTATTACACTCAAGTGGGCAGAGCCATCCAAAACCTTGCCAGGGCTAAGGACGCTGCCATTATATCGATATCAAGCTCATGGGACATTAGGGCCGGGGATAGCTCACAAGGGAGGTCCCAATAATATAATAGTATCAACCTTTATTGGTGCGTAGTTCTAAGGCATAGGGTAATCAACGCTTATCCCGCTCGGTGCTAGACTCTTCTCCCAAAACATGCAATGCTCTACATCGTATATAACGAAGCTCAACATCGTCTACTGATGAATCTTAAAGATGACATCATGTATAAACTCAACATAGTATGAAAACAAAGCTCAAAATTGTCTATTGACAAAGCTCAATAATGAAATCGTGCATAGACTTGACATCATATGAAATTGAAGCTCAATAATAACATACATCTCAAATTGTGAATACATGCATATGAGAAGTTTTATTTCGAAACATACCACAAGCTCAAAGATAGTGGGAGCCTTTACTCCAAAAAATCATGTGGTAAGCTTACTTTAGAGATACTACATTATCATATTCGATATAAGGGCTTTTCCCAAAACTTTATCATGCTTAGATCTACTCAATTCATTTTGAAAAAATATCATAATCATGGGTAGCTTTAGAAACATGCTTTTCATCATCCAATATCATCATCTTCATACATTCATCATCATTCCCTTCTTTCATGAACTTCTTATCCATGGACCTTTAATTTCATAAAACTAGAAAATACAATTTTGATTGAAAACAATTTAAAATCTTCCCATTCTTCACAATTTATCAATAGAAACAAAATCTAATCGTACCCATGTATAGAAATTGAAGAATTATGCAATTGGGTGAAAACCCCATAACTTGATCATAGGAATTTCTCACATTTAGATAGAAATTGGGCATGGGTGTGGAAGAAGACACCCACTCATAACCCTACATACCTGGAAGGGATTGATTCTATCAAATCTTTGATTATCCAAGAGGAAATTGGGTGGAAACCTTGAATACTAGCCTTGAATCATCTCTTCAACCTCTCAAGTTTGCATGAATGGAAGGAGTTAACTTAGAATAGGTTTTCCCCTCACTAAATCAAGCCTTAAACGACGTAGTCTAGTCCCCTAGAACATAGAAATTACAGAAAAGCCCTTACTAAAATTGCAGAATTTGGCTAACTGCCAGTCCCCACGAGGGACTGGACGAATCGTGGCCATGAGTTGTTTTGTGCACTGCCCAAAACCAACTAAGGGACCTTACGGTAGACACCACAACTCGTGGTTGTCGTGGTCACCATCCGTGGCTTCTACTGCCCAATGCCTCCTTGTCAAACAACCAGCTTAGGTCACGGGAGACCTCACATGTCGTGAGGCCTGACCATGACTCATGGTCATGCCTATGGTCTTCTCACCACACCCTGCCAACCTTGCTAGACCATGAGTCACCTCACGACTCGTGGTCACTCCTCACAATTAATTTTGTGATGTGGGGCGAATTTTTAGTTTTTCTCCGTTTTGACTCCCGGGTCTGATCCTTGGGTTCCTAGGGTATTACAATTCTCGCCGCTTGACCACGACTGGCACAACGAGTCATTGGAGCTGACCACGATTCATTTTCTCAGTCGTTCTAAGGTAGATTTTCTAGTATTCTTCTAGATTTTTCTTGAATGGTCTAAGTCTGGTCTAGGAAGGTTTCGGGGTGTTACACCATGTCCGTTTCTACCCTTTATTAACCTCTTTAGTTATCTATAGGATTTTTTCGTTCTTCTTAGAAGTTCATCAAATAACGTCTACTTGTTATTTCACAGTACTATTCTATCTTTCGTTCAAACCCGTCAAGCTATCATCCATAACCCACAAAATCAATTAACGTCAGACAACCAAACATAGTTACAAGTTACTATTCAAGTACACACAAGGTCATCAAAGTAATATGAGGGAGTCAATTCCCCAACAGTAAGTGCATGCATATACTTGAACTCATACCACAAAGTATTATAAGATATCATACCTGAACTGAATATCCATAAACGGTATCCCACACCTGTTCCTCACCTCAAAATCGATTCATGTTTGCTTATCTTGTATCATGTTGGTATATCAATTACCTTTCGATATCTTCAGTCGTATGTCTATCAACCATGACTGCATAATTTCTATCTTAAAATCATACCATCTGTGATATGCTAGGCACACGCCTCCATCATATCACTATACACACATGTCAGAGGGTCTTATGCTTGCCCTTTCATTCATGACCTGCAGGGGACTCTATAAATCCATGTACTGTACACCCAGCCATATGAACATTCATCATACTTGTCTGTGTACTCACTCGATCATCCAGCCCCAAGGTACTTTAGCCATACCTGTCTGTGTACTCTCTCACACTACTCTCCCAGATGCTCACCTCGGGCATGAGCCACTCATGTATTGAATTCTTATTCCACATCTGATTGTAGTAACCTGTTCATCTGAGTTCCTTAACTTTGGCCAAAGGCCCCTCATTTACCATCATATCGATAACTTTCCTTCCTATTATCTGTCATCTCCATCACACATTCATTTAATTCTAACCTGCCCCTCAATCGCGAGACACATAATGCAACACATCACATAACATATCCTCATAAGACAAGAATTACTCAGTCACACAACAATTATAATAACATAAAATTAAATCAACCGCATTTCCAAACAATAATAATCATATTTATTTCAGCCCGTGATAAGATTTCCGAATTGGTCCGCTCACTGGTTTGGGCTCCACTACAGCGGCATCACTATCGTCACAATGGTTGCGCTGCAGCGGTATACCATCCATTGCAGCAGTACTGCTGGCAGTACTGGGACCAGTCTTTATTCCCGTTTCTTCAATGTTTTAGTTTCTTTGTACCCATCATAATGAAACATTGTCATAACAAGCTTACATCAATAATTATCTCACTACATTATCACCATTAATATGGACAACAATCATCAATCTGAAAAATATAACACTAACCACAGCATATTCAAGTCATTGTGTAAGGGATTACTATCTTACGCCACTCGCTTCATCTCACGCTCAAACATAGTCATAACTTATTAATCAGCCATTTAATCACATCCCATACACAGAGTCTATGTGATTTTACACATCTAAGGTTTCGATTCCAAGAAGGAAGAAGTACATACTTATACCCAGAAATATCTGTTGACTACACCCCGAAAGTTAATCTCCTCAACAACGTTTGACTCAAAGCATAACCTAAAACAAGTATCCATTTATCGGTTGAAGTATCTCCCCTAGGATATTACCTCATTATGAATTTTCATCACCCCTCTTCTAATATACTAGTTCTTAGATTTTCACGGATTCCGATTAATAGATCATAACATAGTAAAAAGTACAATCCTACTCATTGAAAGCATATAAATCATACACATGTATATGTTTAGCTAACCAAAGTCTAATGCAAAAGAGAGTAAACCATAGCCTACCTGGGTTCCATGCTATCGTCTCGATCATCTTCGTCTGCGGCTATCCCCTTCTTGATTTTCTCGTGAGAGTTCCTAGCCATGGATGTCAAATTCCACCCTTGGATCCTCTTGTTTTCCTCCAGAAAGTCTATTTTTTATTTTTAGACGTTTTTAATTAGTCCTCCTCAAGGACTAGGAATTTTAATATTCAAATTGAAATGAGATTGCGGATTTATGCTCCGCGTCATCCACAGCAACGCCACCCTTCCCCCTGTGGCGGAAACCATTTTCATCGCGACGGACACTCACTTAGGTCCATTTGATCTCAACTACGCCGGTTCAAATTTATTCTCCGTGCATCCCTCATTTGTTAGGGATTTATCACAAATTTCTAAAAATTTTAATTCATTTGATTTTTAGGGGGTTAGTATGCTATAACAGTCAAGTGGGTCATTACAGAAAAAAATACTATAATCATAAAATCATATAAATCAACACATAATAGTGAAAATATTATTGTTAATATTTATTAATAGAAATAACACAAATAAATAGACATTATCAGTCTCTTTCATTAATAGGTTGGTTCAAATCAAAATCATGTCGTAATATGACATGTTTCCAGTAAGAATATTTTGGTAATTAGTCATGTGAGAAAAATCACTAGACTGCGTTATAGAGACTCCATCAAGACTAGTACAATTTTCTACATGAGGATACATATTAGCCTGTGAAGAAGAACACCGACGACTAATCCTAGTTTCCTTCCAAACATACAGTTGAAGCATATTTATATTGATTTAATGTATATAGTCAAATGGAGCCCTTAAAAATTAGACAATGATTCATCATCATGGATATTTCACTCCCCATAATTTACTTGTCCATGTGACAAAAATGAGGTTGGGTATCGTCAAACCCCAAGTTTACACCCTAGACGGAACACGGTACTTGGAGTTACAAATAACCCCTAGTCTATCAAATACTAGCATTCTGAGTGACATACAACTATACACAATGGAAGTTAAGGCAAAATATAAATACTTTGAGAGAAATAAAACTGGTTCATAATATTTGAAAATATTAGAACAAACTACAATTCTGAAAACCGAATCTGTGATTGAAAGCCACTATGACTGATGAGTTGCTGGGTCAAACCCCAAACTAACTCCAAATCTAAATAGAAGAAAAGAAAATATAACTGAAGTAAATAATCACTTTCCTGGAAGAATGAGGTCTCACCAACAAGAATAGCTGAGGACTTTGGTGAGCGGTCGGCTAACGAGGCTGAGACTGAGATCCTACAGCTGTATGATAAAATGATACAACATAAAAGTATGCATCAGTACTTTGAATGTACTGAGTAAGTGAGTGAAACATAACACAATGGAATAAATAAAACGGAAAAATGATGAACTAAAAAGAAATGCAATGACCAAATAAGGCTACTAAACTGAATAACTGAAGTACTAAGTTGGTCTAAAAGACCATGTCTAATGGTCAAAACATGTACTAACTCTGGAATACTGATCTGAACTAAACTAAAACTAGACTGAAATGACTAGTGGGAGAGTCTATAACTGATATATAACCACATGAGATAGACATGGATTCCGATGTATACACCCTATCGGTAGGACCCAATATACCTTGCCAGGGTATAAAGGCATCAATTGGGTGATCACAAGAGTCTGGAGCCAATAAAACCAATAAATACTGTAACCTACAGTGGCAATGTAGTTCTGGGAACCTGGGTGAGCGGAACCCCGGTCTGCTTGGTGCTAAGTCCTACTCCCACTAAATAGTCCTAGTCTAAATACTAAGTTGATAGCTCGAAATTGGGGTGCAAGACTAGTTAGGTATACATATCCGAAAGCACCCTGAGATTCTTATCGTACCTGACTCTAGAACCTGGTTCTAAGACTTGTCAGAGCTGCTCATTTGGAAGCGTCGTAACCATCTACAGAACCAACTAAAATCTAAACTTAGGGCCCTAAAGCTAGTTAGAGATATTTATCTAAAGTGTCATGACCGCATAATGGACTAATAAAACTGAATTCTGAATCTGATTTTGATAACTGAGACGTACTACTGACACCTCGGAAAATTCTATTGTCAAACTGATCAGCTGACATTTTTTGACTGACATTGAGAATTCTAACATTCTTACTAAAATTTGTTTGACAATATTTTGATTGAAATTCAATTCTACTAACAACATGGGAGTTCCCAACACTGATCAAATCAAGCTAAAATTCGACGTTCAAGCACTAATGCAGATTTCAAGATTTTCTAGTTCAAGAAATAGGGCTAAATTTCATTTCAAAAGATTCAACATCATTTCAGTCACAACTAGTGGAAAATATCTATAATTGGCATGGTATAATAATCCAAATGATTTAGACAAAGTATGACTGGGCGGTGGAGGACTATAAATAGCCCCTTG
>JACEIK010000750.1:222036-234284 GCA_018107945.1 Datura stramonium
GGCGCTGCATTACTTGCCTGCAGGTACTCATAGACGAGGAGCCGATACCTCGTGATTCCAGCCAGCACATAGAGTCATCAGCTCCTGTCATCCGGAGCTATACAGTTAGAGGTTTATTTCTTTTCTTTTTTTGTACAGTATGGGTTGGCCGGGGCCCTGTCTCGACCATCTTATCAGTATTCTTAGAGGCTTGCAGATTGTGTATTCCCTGTGGTTAGCTGTACCGGTCGTGTGAGCCCGTGTGTATGTTTTAGCTTGTCTATGATGGCTGTGTGGGGCCTTCTTCAGTTGGTAGTGGTGACCTTTTCGATCACGTAGCGGTTTAGCACCTGTTTTCTTGATTTAGAAATAACTAGACAGCATGGTGGCCTCGTCGGCCCGCATAGGTTCCTTTATACTACCATTGTTCTAGTTAGCTGTTGTTATCTTACAGGTGGATATAGGCCTAGTCGGCCGTAGGCTGTGTTTACAACTGTTATATAGCCGTCGTTTTCTTGAATCCAGAGTTAGAGCCATCCTGACATCAGAAGTGCTCAGGCTTAGCTAGTTTAGCAGTCCAGGTCCTAGTAGGGCACCAGGTGCCAGTCATGCCTCCCAAGGCGGGGCGTGACAGTAACAACAAATCATGGTCACACTCATGAGGTGCACTACCTACAATAACGGACGATCACCACGAGGGACCTAACTACTCATTACCATGGGCCATGACTCGTGGCATCATCCATCAAGTTCACTGCTTAGTAGTCGTCTAGAGCTTGTGATGGGAGACTCAACGATTCATGACCTGGTAACCACGACTCGTGGTCACCAATCGTCAGGTACACTGCTTCAACTCCTAAATAATTTTTATCTAGCTGACCAAGACTCATCCCACGAATCGTGGTGATTGACCACGACTCGTGGGGTCCTTCTGTTAGGCACACTGACTCCTTCCTTCCATTTCTCAATCACCCCTTCCCACAACTAACCTAAGGAGTCGTGGGACCACGACTCGTGGTCCTATCCGTGGGGATTCAATTTCACAAAGAACTTCCCACAACTCATCCAACGACCCGCTAGTTGCTATAACGACTCATTAGATCAGTCGTTCTGAGGCATTTTGCCAGAGTTTTCTGCTAAGCTCATTTCAAATTTCTGGTTTAAATCTTGAGAACTTTTGGGGTGTTACAGGTATTGTCCGATTAGAATAAATTTATAATCCACACTTTTCACACCTATCTTTTTATATATTGAAAAATGAAATCTTTCGTAGGAAACATTAAGTTAATACTTAACATCACATTTGGGTGGGATATTATAATGTATGAAATTTTCGTCATGAATAGTTTTATCATCCTAATAAATTAAAACTCTAACTTTATCTCCATAAGATATTGTTTGGAAGAGGAATGAAGATATAGGAGATGAATGAAGAAAAGAGAGATGAATTTAGCTATGAATGATGATATGATGAAGGAGGCATGTTTGGTCTTTAAATGGAGATTGGAGGAGCTTTGGGGGGGAGGTGAGATTCTTGTTTGTNGGCATGTTTGGTCTTTAAATGGAGATTGGAGGAGCTTTGGGGGGGAGGGGGTGGCAAAGATTAGACGGAACAAAAATATATAGTGCACTAATTTTGTCCACTATAAATGATATGTCATATCAACTATATAAGTGTAGAAAAAAGGGGTGACAAAGTCTACAAAAAATACAACATAAATACATGAAATTCTGTCAGAATTCAACATTTTTGCTGACTAATTTAGTCCTCTTTATATAGAAAAATATTTTAGTACGCTTTATAAGGTGGACTAATTTAGTCCGTTGTATGACTTTTTCCACCGTCAACATAGGCTAACATTGGTGATTTAATAAAAGGGCATGTAGCAGACTAAATAAGTCCGCTAAGCTTATTTCTGTACCAATTTAAAAATACAACTTATTTCTATATCTGTTTAAGTTTTATAGCATATATAAATTTCGAATTACACGTACAATTGGAGACAAAGGGAATTTAAATTTGATATAGTGGAAGTAACTCATTTCCCCCATGTACGCGCCTATGTTATTGTTACTATTAATCAATAATTTTTTACCAGTTTATAATAACACATTTTTTAGTCATTATTCTCTCTGGTCATCTTTACTTATTTAGTATTGACTTAACACCTCTCTATATAAAGTAATAAATAGAGCGATAATTTGAATATATCACTCTATGAATATAATAAAATAAATACTTAAAAAAATTAATTATGAAATGACTATAATAAAGGCAGAATATCTAAAGAACCCCTTAAACTTGGTGTGTTATTTAAACCCCCCAAACTATCAATAGTCTTAATTATTTGGCTCACCCTACTAGGGTCTGAACTGGTCTGACTGAGCTTACGCATATCTGGAGCATGACTAACTCTAAATCTCAAATCAAGAAAACAACGGGCTATATCTCGGTTGCAAACACAACCCTTGGCGGAAAGGCCTTATAGCCACCTATAAAAGAAAACAACTATCTAGAAACAGATAATAATAGGGAGTACTAAGCAAGCCGACAAGACCACCATGATATCTAGTTATGACTGTAAAGTAAATCCAGTGCTAAACTAAGCTATGATCGACAAGGCCGCTATCTAATAGCTAAACAAGGCCCCATGCGACCAACACATAAGATAAAGCATACATGGGCCCCACACTAGGAAATCTGAAACAATCTACAAGCCTCTAGGAGCGATGTAATGGTCGAGACAGGGCCCCGACTAACCCATAACTTGTACAAACAAAAAGAGAGTAAACCTTCTAATTATTAGCTCCGGAGGAAAGGAGCCGACTGCACTGCTAGTTCTAGCTGAATACTAGGAAGGTCATGATACGCATCTATCCGCACCTGCAGGAAAGTAATGCAGTGCCCTAAGAAGGGCATAAATACAATATGTACTGAATATGTAAGGCAGTAACTGTATATAACTAAATGAGCTGAAATGAAAACTGAAAGTAACTGAAAAGAAGGGATAGAAATACTACCTGAATAGTTGAACTTCCTACTTTCTAATCTACTAGTAACTAATGCAAACAAGAACCTTATCTAGCACACATAAGCCGAAAGGCACAATCAGCACAGAATAACCCACCTGGGGGCCCCATAATCCCTGGTGAGTTCGCTGCAATCTATATACCCTAGCAAGGTCGTACTGAGTCATCTAATAACCATAGTTGTCCTACCATTCCCCTAGTTCTACAACTGAGACCGCTCGGCCCCTAAACTGTAGTTGTGTCTAAGTTCAGTGGACTCTTTATATCTGATATCTACACCCCGGGCACCAGGTTGGACGGGGGGTGTGGTGTAGTGCCGATTGACATATAATAGTCCATCCATGGAATGGACTGTATGAGGACCTTGGACCCTATATTCGTCCCTTGTGGATGGCATACCGCTCCTTGGAGCGACGTCATCTCGTCCCTGGGGGGCGTCGACACAGCTATTAACCCTGGGGTTGGTTATGGAGGGCTATACAGGGCAAAGTCAAACCCCAACTAAACCTGGAATATTGGTCTCAACTAATAACAACTGCTAATCACAATAGATATACTTCTGGCTTTCTTACTGGGATTCAAACTGAATTATAATATTGAAGAAACTAACTTTCTAAATGAATTTTCCTTAACATACCTGGATCGCCGGTTTCTAATTAATTGGCGAGTTCAAACCGTATTCAGTAACTCTTTCCAACTGTAATTGTATTACTGGGAGAATGGGACTAGTTTCAGTACTAAATTCGGCAAACAATAACTTTCTATATAAATATTAACTATACTTCAACTTAATGGAACACAGTCCATAACGTATAATTTCTCGAGAGTTCAGAAGGGAGAAATACTTACTTGAAGCCTGTGAACATATAGAAATTAGGTTGGAGCAATTCCGACAACTTCTACTCGGCAGGGCTATGATTTCTGGGAGAATCTTGAGAAACTAACTCTGTAGTAATGCTCCCTGCAACCTTCTCCCTCGCTTCTCTGATTCCATGCTCGTTCGCCCTTTTCCCGGGCTCTTTCTCGTACACACCAAACTCTAAAAATCTTGACTAATGTAGAAATAGGCCGACTAAACATTATGAACTTACAGGGTGTAACATCCTCCCCCCCTTAGGAATATTCGTCCTCGAATGTCACTTTAGCTTATGGGAATCTAACCCTTTTAACTACTATTCTTGAAAATTTTCAACATAGTCTCCTCTGTAATATGGACTATAAAGTAGAAAAGTCCAATACAGGCATTTCACATAGCACTATAACAACTATTTCACAATAAGGTTGTACTTAACTAAGAAATATATGAAACAAAAATCATAAAACCACAACTGAACCAATAACATACCTTAACTTCATAGTCTGGACTAAACCTAGAAAAAATGAGGATATCTGGATCTGATGTCGTCCTCGGCTTCCCAGGTCATCTCTTCTCTATTCCTATTTCTCCACAGTACCTTAACAGAGGCGACATCTTTAGTTCTTAACCTACGAACCTTCCGGTCTAATATGGCTACTGGAACTTCTTCATAAGCTAACTCCTCAGTAATCTGGACATTCTCGACGGGCACAACTCGGGACTGATCCCCCTATGCACTTTTGTAACATCGATACATGAAAGACTGGGTGAACAGATTCCAATTCAGAAGGTAGATCTAGCTCATATGCTACCTGAACTATTCTCCTGAGGATTCGATGCGCCCCAATAAACCTCGGTCTAAGCTTACCCTTTTCACCAAACCTCATCACGCCCTTCATTGGCAAAACTTCCAAAAATACCCAGTCGCCTATATTGAATTCCAGATTTTTACATTGTACATCAACATAAGATTTCTGGCGGCTCTAAGCTGTCAGCAGGCATTCTCTGATAAGCTTTACTTCTTCTTCTGACTGGTTTATGTCTGGCCCAATTAACTCTGATTCTCCTACCTCGAACCAACCAACTGGGGACCTGCATTTCCGCCCATATAAGGCCTTATAAGGTGCCATGTGAATTGCCGAATGATAACTGTTACTGTAAGCAAATTCAATAAGGGGTAAATGCTTATCCCAAAACTGCCTCCGAAGTATAATACGTATACTCGTAACATATCCTCGAACGTCTGATTTGTACGTTCTGCCTGTCCATCTGTTTGAGGATGGAAAGATGTACTCAGATTAATTTGTGTCCCTAGGTCCTTCTGAAAGGACTGTTAGAATTTAGCTGTGAAGCGCACTCCTCTATCAGAAATGATAGATACTGGGACACCATGAAATCGGACTACTTTCCGGATATATAATTCAGCATACTCCTCGACTGAGAAGGTGGTCCTGACTGGTAGAAAATGAGCTGACTTCGTCAATCTATCAACAATCACCCAAAAAGAGTTAAATCTGCTCCTGGTACGGGGTAATCGTATCACAAAATCTATATTGATTGCCTCCCATTTCCACATAGGCACTGCTATTTCCTGTGTCAGTCCGCTGGGTTTCTGATGTTTCACCTTCACCTGCTGGCAATTAGGGAATTGTGCTACAAATTCTACTGCCTCCTTCTTCATTTTTGGCCATCAGTAAATCTGTTTTATGTCATGATAAATCTTTGTTGAACCGGGTGAAGAGAATAATGGGAATAATGTACCTCTGCAATGATTTGCCGGCGAAGCCCTGCCACATCAGGAACACAGAGGTGACCTCTACATCTCAAAACCCCATCCTCAGTTACCTCGAAGGTTGGTACTTCTCCATCTTGTACCTTATCTCTGAGCTATGCTAAATGAGGATATTCATACTGCCGTTCTTTTACTTCTACAACTAGATCTGATAATACAGTATTCTGAATTACTGCCCCATTGTCTCCTGAATCTACTATTTGAACAACTAGGCCAGCTAACTGATGCAATTCTCAGGCCAGTTCCTATTGTTCGGTCTTCAAGTATGCCAAACTTCCCATGGATTTGCGGCTGAGGGCATCTGCTACAACGTTGGCCTTCCCTGGGTGATATAAAATAATCACATCGTAATCCTTCAACAGTTCTAACCAGCGACGCTGCCGCAGATTCAATTCTTTTTGTGTTAAAATGTACTGAAGGCTTTTATGATCGGTAAAAATGTCCACGTGCACCCCATACAGATAATGTCTCTAGATCTTTAAGGCGTGGAATACTTCCGCTAACTCCAGATCGTGGGTAGGGTAGATCTTTTCATGTTTTCTCAACTGCCTCGAAGCATAAGCAATCACTTTACCATGCTTCATTAGGACACACCCTAACTCAACACCTGAAGCATCACAATACACAACATAAACTTTTGATACTTCTGGCAATGCTAGTACTGGAGCTGAGGTCAATCTAATTTTCAACTCCTCGAAATTCTGTTCACACGCTTCAGTCTAGTGAAATTTAGCTTCTTTCTGAGTTAACTTGGTCAGAGGCGCTTATAAAGTAGAAACCCCTTTACAAATCTTTTGTAATACCCGACTAACCCCAGGAAAATGCATACCTCAGTCGGAGTTGTAGGTTTAGGCCATGTATTTACTGCCTCAATATTCTGTGAATCTACCTGAATACTATCTTCTGACACAATGTGACCCAAAAAGGCTACTGAATTCAGCCAAAACACACATTTAGAAAATTTCGTGTACAACTGACGATCCCTAAGAATTTAGAGCACTATCCACAGATGATCCCAATGTTCTGCTTCCAAGATAGAACATATCAGAATATCATCAATAAACACTATCACAAATAGGTCCAGATACGGCCCAAAGATGTTGTTCATTAGATCCATGGACACTGCTGGAGCATTCGTCAGTCCGAAGGACGTGACTAGGAATTTAAAATGGACATACCTGGTCCTAAAAGCGGTTTTTGGAATATCTTTCTCTCGAACCCATACCTGATGATACATAGATCTTAAGTCAATTTTTGAGAAATACTTTGCCCCCTGTAACTGGTCAAACAAATTATCTATTCTGGGAAGTGGGTATTTATTCTTGATGTTGACTTTATTTTGTTTCCGGTAGTCTATACACATGCGAAGGGAGCCATCCTTCTTTCTTACAAACAGAACTGACATACCCCATGTTGAAGTACTCAGCCTGATGAAGCCCTTATTTAATAGATCTTTCAGTTTTTCCTTCAATTCTCTGAGCCTGGCAAGAGCCATTCGGTATGGAGGGATGGAGATAGGCTGAGTAACTGGTAATGAATCGATCGCAAAATTGATCTCCCTTTCTGGGGAAATACTAGGAAGTTCATATGGGAATACACCTAGAAATTCATTGAGTACTGGAATGGACTGAAGAGTCAGAGATTCTACTTGAACATCCTGGATCCTGACAATACGATAAATGCACCCCTTCACTATCAACCTTGTCCCCCGAAGATAGGAAATAAACCTACCTTTTGGCATGGCTGCATTACCTTTCCACTTACATACTACCTCCCTTGGAAAGTGGAATCGGACTATCTTGGTCCAACATTCTATATTGGCATAATATGGTGCTACCCAATCCATACCCATAATTGCCTCAAAGTCAATCATTTCTAATTCTACCAAATCTTCCAAAGTCTGGCGACCAACAACCTTTACTATGCACCTTCGGTAGACTTTTTTATCTATGATGGAATTATCGATAGGTGTGGACACTGAAAAAGGTCGCTAAAGCAATTCTGGCATAATACCAAACTTATGGGCCATTAATGGTGTAACATAAGACAAAGTGGAGCCTGGGTATATCAATACATACATGGAATGAGAGCAGATTTCCAGCATAACTGTCACCACATTTGGCGACAACTCTGACTCCTACTGTGCCGATAAAGCATAAGTGCGATCTGGACCGGTGCCTGAGCTAGATGCTCCTGATCTTCCTTGGCCTCTGCCAGTTGGAGCTGATGGGCTACGCCCTAATGGAGATGCTAGGGCACGTGACCCTACTGAAGATCTATCCTGTCGATCCCGATCACTTTGACCCCCTAGTTGGACAGTCTCTCATCAAGTGACCCTCCTGCTTGCAAATGTAACACACAGACGAACCATACCTACATGCCCCAAGATGACGGTGACTGCAAATAGGGAAAAGTGGCACTGGTAAATCTACTCTACTCTGACCCCTTCTACTGTTGCGAACCTTATGGTCGTGAACTCTCGTCGGGTCCTGACTGTCCCCGACGGACTGATCTACCACCATGCTGTAACTGTGGAGATGGGGGTCTGGGTGGTCTGCCTAATAGTCGTGGCCTGGGTCCACCCTAAAATTCTGCCTGTACATCACTCAGTTTAGCCCTGCAGTGCTATTCCTGATTTATTCTTTCTATCTCTCATTGCCTCCATCTGATCCCCTCTTTGAGAGAATGCCTGAAGACGAGCAATATCAATGTCCTCCCATAGAGTAGCATAATACAAGTCTCTACATATTTTGGATTCAATCCCATGATAAATCGATGCACCCTGGCCGGCATGGTATCTACAAAAACTGGTGCATATCGGGCCAGGGAGTCTAATCTCATAGCATACTCCCGAACACTCATCGAACCCTACTCTAAATGCAAAAACTGATCTACCCGGGCCTGTCGGATCTCCCAAGGCAAATAATGGTCCAAGAAGGCCTCTGAAAAGCTGGACCAAGTCATAGGGGGAACATCTCCACCTCGGGACCTTTCCCAACACTCGTACCATAATATTGCTATGTTCCGTAGTCGAAATACCGCTAACTCAACTGATTCTGCAGGTATAGTATGCATTACTCTAAAGATCCATTGCAGTTTGTCAAAAAAGTCCTGAGGGTCCTCGTCCCTATCCATTCCTATAAACTGCGGGGGACTTAGAGCAAGGAACTCTCGAACCCTCAACTACCTGGTCCTCTCAAAGACTCCATAACTACAGGTGCCACTGGCTGACACTGTGCAGACATCATCTGAACTATCATAAAAATAGCACTCCTGACCTCCTAATCTGATGGCATCAGTATAGAGACTGCTGGAGGCAGTGCCTACACATGTTCCGCTCTGGATGGCTCATGGCATGGCAGAGTGTGCTGGGGAGACCGAGAGGGAGTCTCCTTGTCGCCCTCAGATCGGGCTGACTCTGACTGAAGCACCCTGCTAGTGCCTTCTCCTACTGGAACATCCAATTTCCTGCCAATCGTGGTCTGTCGCGGGTCTGTCATTTCTCTATAGAAAAGAATATTACAGTAAGCTTAGGGACTCATCTCTATACAGCACAGCTCTATAGCACGACTGGAAGAGAAGGAAGAGTAACCATCCTAACATTCCTTGCAGCCTCTTGTCTATAGTATATGGTGCACAACACATATATAGGCAAGACTCTACTTAGCACGGCTTGCAGACTCCCTGGGATACGACCTGCTCTAATACCAAGTTTGTCACACCCCACCTTGGGAGACATGACTTGCACTTGGTGCCTACTAGGGTCTAAATTGGTTTGACTGAGCTTACGCACCACTAATGCATGACTAACACTAAATCTCAAATCAAGAAAACAACAGGATATAGCTCGGCTATAAAACACAACCCCCCTGCCGACAAGGCCTTATAGCCACCTGTAAAAGAAAATAGCTATACAGAAACAGATAATAATAGGGAATCCTATGCGGGACGACAAGACCACCATGATATCTAGTTATGATTGTAAAGTAAATCCAGTGCTAAACTAAGCTATGGCCGACAAGGCGCTATCTAACAGCTAAACAAGGCCCCACACGACCAAAACATAAGATAAAGCATACATAGGCCCCACACGACCATCAACAGCTAACCACAGGGAATCTAAAAAAATCTATAAGCCTCTAGGAGTTATGTAATGGTCGAGACAGGGCCCAGACCTACCCATAACCTGTACAAACAAAAAGAGAGTAAACCTTCTAACTTATTAGCTCCGGAGGAAAGGAGCTGACTGCACTACTAGTTCTGGCTGAATAATACGAAGGTCATGATCTGCATCTATCCTCACCTGCATGAAAGTAATGCAGCGCCCCAAAAAGGGCATCAGTATAATATGTACTGAATATGTAAGGCAGTAACTATATATAACTAAATGAGCAGAAATGAAACTGAAAGTAACTGAAAAGAAGGGATAGAAATACTACCTGAATAGCTGAACTTCCTACTGTATAATCTACTAGTAACTAATGCAAACAAGAACCTTATCTAGCACACATAAGCCGAAAGGTACAATCAGCACAGAATAACCCATCTGGGGCCCCCATAATCCCTAGTGAGTATGCTGCAATCTATATACCCTAGCAAGGTCGTACTGAGTCATCTAATAACCATAGCTATCCTACCAGTCCCCTAGGTATACAGCTAAGCCCGTTCGGCCCCTGAACTGTACTTGTGTCTGAGTTCGGTGGACTCTTGATATCTGATATCTACACCCCGGGCACCAGGTTCGACAGGGGGTGTGGTGTAGTGCCGATTTGCATATAATAGTCCATCCGTGCACCACATACTATAGGCAGGAGNCCCGGGCACCAGGTTCGACAGGGGGTGTGGTGTAGTGCCGATTTGCATATAATAGTCCATCCATGGAATGGAATGTACGAGGACCTTGGACCCTATCTTCATCCCTTATGGACGACATACTACTCCTTGGAGTGACGTCATCTCCCCCCTGGGGGGCTTCGACACAGCTATTAACCCTGAGGTTGGTTATGGAGGGCTATACAGGGCAAAGTCAAACCCCAACTAAACCTAGAATATTGGTCTCAGCTAATAACAATTGTATATAACTAAATGAGCTGAAATGAAACTGAAACGAAGGGATAGAAATACTACCTGAAGAGCTGAACTTCCTGTTGTCTAATCTACTAGTAACTAATGCAAACAACAACTTTACCTGGCCTCCATAAGCCGGAAGGTACAATCAACACAGAATAACCCACCTGGGCCCCCCATAAGATATGGTGAGAACACTCCAATCTATATAGCCTAGCAAGGTCGTACTGAGTCATGTAATAACCATAGCCATCCTACCAGTCCCCTGGGTCTGCAACTGAGCCCGCTCGGCCCCTGAACTGTAGCTGTGTCTGAGTCAGGTAGACTCCTAAAATCTGATATATACACCCGGGGCACCAGGCTCGACAAGAGGTGTGGTGCAGTGCCGATTGTCATATAATAGTCAAACCATAGAATGGACTGTATGAGGACCTTGGACCCCATCTTCGTCCCTTGCGGACGATATACCACTCCTTGGAGCGACGTCATCTCACCTCTAGCGGGCGTCGACACAGCTATTAATCCTGGGGGTGGTTATGGAGGGCTATACAAGGCAAAGTTAAATCCCAACTAAACCTGGAATACTGGTCTCAGCTAATCACCATAGATATACTTATTGCTTTCTTACTGGGTTCAAATTGAATTATAACACTTAAGAAACTAACTTGCCGAACGAATTTGCCTTAACATACTTGGATCGCTGGTTTTTGATTAACTGGCGAGTTCAAACCGTATTCAGTAGCTCTTTCCAACTGTAATCATATTACTGGGAGAATGGGACTAGTTTCAGTACTAAATTCGGCAAAAACGATAACTTTCTATATAAATATTAACTATACTTCAACTTAACGGAACATGATTGATAACGTATAATTTTTCGAGAGTTCAGAAGGGAGAAATACTTACATGAAGCCTGTGATCGTATAGAAATTATATTGGAGCAATTCTGACAACTTCTACTCAGCGGGGCTATGATTTGTCGGCCGAATCTTGAGAAACTAATTCCATAGTAATGCTCCCTGCAGGCTTATACTTCGAGACCTGAAGTTAATTTTAATTTGGGCAGCGTTAAGAAGTGTAATTGGAAGAAACTACCTTGAAAATGGAGTGTTCGTTGCTTTCGAGATGAAGGTCTGTTAAAATGTAATAAAATCAAATGATTCACTTGAATATATATAAGACTTGGGTGGTGGACAGGGGGTCCATGGCACAGACTCTGTCGCGCCAATTCACGGGCGTGCCATGACGCCCAATGCGAAGGGAGGGGGTCCATGGCACGCTGCCCCTATGGCAGCCTGCTCCAGCCTTCTCCCTAGCTTCTCTGGTTCCGTGCTCGTTCGCCCTTTTCCCGGCTCTTTCTCGTACACACCCAACTCTAAAACTCTTGACTAATGTACAAATAGGCTAACTAAATGTTAGGAACTTACGAGATGCAACATTATCCCCTAGAATTTAACTATTTAGTAGTCTTTAATCCTCTGCATTATCTCATTTTAAGAGAGTGAGATACACTCCCCTGATATG
>JACEIK010000750.1:285545-307082 GCA_018107945.1 Datura stramonium
GATAACTAATTATCAAAATATTATAAATACGTATTAAATAATTACGTAAAAGAGTAATTTTCTTTAAAATATGCATATATAAGCAGTGTATATGGGGCGTAGGGAGGTCAAAATTGGGTGTCAACTACTTCTCCTTCTGTGCTCGGGAATGAAGGATGGATTGGTGAGCAAAGAACGCTAAACTAGTGGTCAATTTTGTCCAACCGAGGAACGATCTCGGTGGGGCTGAACGAAAAGGGAATAAGAGTTGTGGAAAAATTATGTCCAAGACTTTGGTATCAAGTCGCCTATATATCTCGAATTTGTGAGAATCAGGTGGCGTGTAGTTCTATATTTAGAGATGAACGAAATTCATAAAAGAAATTGATAAGACGAGGCTTGAATAAGGAAGGAGCTAGCACGAATTAACAAGATTTAGAATGGATTGCAAAGGCAAAGGTGGGAATACGGTTTGAGTCAATGCGATAAAATAGGAGTAAGTTGGAAAAAATAAAGCAAGAGGTGTTACCATTCATAGCTCGTTCAACTTCGGTATTCACATAAACAAAATAATTAAAGCATAGGAGTCAAACATTCCACAAAATAAACCGATATAAAAATTAAACATGATGTAAATTTCCTTTAGACAATGAGAGTTCGCTTCGAGACAATAAAGATGACATCTCTAAGCCATGATGTCTTGGGCCATGATAAGAAAAAAAATAAATCCCTTTAGGCCATGAAATGATGCCTGTAGGCCATGAAAAATGATGCCTTTAGACTATGACGCCTCAGGGGCATGATAATAAGAAATTAAATCCTTAGGCCATGTGTCACGACCCGAGTTCACACCCTAGCCGTGTTACGGGACAAGGAACCCCGAGAGGCTCCAAGTCGACCCATGGCATTATCATATCATACACATAACATGAGAATGACTAACAACATAAATAAGCGGAAGCTAATAAAATGAATCTAATGTAAGCCATAACGACAATTTAATAACACTTAGATACAATGCTGAATCTGTCTAGATAAGTCTGAAAGCCTTCTACTAAACTGATGAGTTGCTGGGACAAGCCCCCAGCTAAATTCTAAAGTCTGAAAATTGAAACATAGTAAAATATGAAAATAATCACGTCCTAGGAGGATGAGGACTCACCAATAGCTGCTGAACAGGGATGAAGCGTATCTAACCACGAGGCCGAGTCTGGAAAACTGAATCTATATCATGAAATGATATAGCACAAAAGGCATGCGGTCAGTACTTGAATGTACTGAGCATGCGGGATAACATAAAAAATTAAATAAACAAATATACGATAAGGATTTAATTAAATACATCAACATAAATACTTCAACATGTTATTATGCACACTCTATGGTTCACATATACAGATATACACGATACTTCTCTTTGAATCTCATTTATATAACATCTTAGAACTCATGCATAAGGGTCAAGTTCTGAACATTTAATAAGTGCCAAATCTAAAGTTAGTATCACATACTATACTGGATCATTACTGATAACTGAGACTGATCATCATCTTATTAAGCCCATTATAATCTAAGAGCTGGGTCATGCAAGACTGAATCATACTGATATCATCATTAAGGGAGTCTCTCTCTACTATGGAGGATCCCGACTGTACTAGGGAGTCACTCTCTACTATGGAGGATCCCGACTAATGCTAGGGAGCCACTCTCTACTATTGAGGATCCCGATTGATGTTAGGGAGTAATTCTCTACTATGGAGGATCTTGACTGTACTAGGGAGTCACTCTCTACTATGGAGGATCCCGACTAATGCTAGGGAGCCAATCTCTACTATTGAGGATCCCGACTGATGTTAGGGAGTCACTCTCTACTATGGAGGATCCCGACTGTACTAGGGAGTCACTCTCTACTATGGAGGATCCCTCCTACTGCTAACGAGTCACTCTCTACTATTGAGGATCCCGACTGAGCTTAGGGAGTCTCTCTCTACTATGGAGGATCCCAATTACTGCTAGAATATGAGAGGTACTAGTCTGACGTTATATATATATATATATCTGGTCTCTACTACTGTAGCTAATCAGAAACATGAACATACTCTGCTTTCTTCATACATCATTCATTTCGGAAGGATCGAGGCTACTTTCTATTAACAACAAGCCCAATTGGAAATTATCATTCTCATTCTTTATCATCATAATTCATATCATCATGGAGCCATACTAGAATTTCTTCATAGGTCTAACATTAATGAGAATCTTTAGTTCCACATCATGCATACTACTTTCTCATAAATTACAGCTTCATATTAATCAGCATGTATCATAGAGACATTCATGACCCATACATTCAACTCATACTTTAACAGGCATACATTGAGTCATATAATCTAGATTTATAGRMAGYTATGTGCTTACTCATAYTTCARCATGTACAACAAAATCATATGGGAAGTGTGCATCTTKGTTTCATGAGACCCATTTCACGATTTATTCCAATTCATGAGAAGAATGCATTAGATAAGCCATTATCATAAATTTACTTCTTACCCAATTAATTCCATCAAGACATAGGGACATGCATATTTTACTTTCAATTATTCAAGTCCATGAACTCTAATTTAATCTCATCACATCTATCATTGACATATTCAAATTCTCATGGGTAATCATATAATCGTCACATATTAAACATGGATGCAAGGGATTTGTGATAATTGAATGACAATGGAAAAAACCTTATTTAAAACTCTAATCATTCATGAAAAATATTTCATAACTCAACACTTTTCATCACCCAACACATAATTCAAGATAACCCAATTATTTTACACCGTACTTATCTCATAGTCACAACGGATCTTAAAATTTAAAGAGTTGTAAGAGGATTCACCATCAATTTAAAATCCTAGGTCATGCATCTTCTAGAACAGTAGAAATTGGGCATTTTAAATTAAAACATTTTGGGGCACAAGGATGAAAGAGTATCCCTGTTTAAGAACCCGCATACCTGGTAAAAGAACCCTACTCGAAGTCTTCCTTGAAGCTTGATGAACACCTTGGTGAAGTTCTTGAATCTTGAGAGGAGAGGAAGAAGAAGAGCTTGAGAGATATCTTGAGAGAATGAGGGTTTAGGCTTGTAGTAACCCTTAAAAACGTCCCAAACAATACACAAAATGACATAGTTTAAAAGTTAAAAGAATAGGAGTTTAGAAAAATGTCCTTAAAGAAGACTGGAAATTTCCCCAAATCTGGAGTCACGACTCACATAACGAGTCGTCGTCCCATCCAACGACTCGTCATCTCGCCCGTTAAGCACATTGAAAGATTCACACAGTTTTATCATTCTTTAAACCACTACCAATGTAATGAGTCGTTACTCCATCCAATGACTCATTAGACTCATTCGTCAAGTGCACTAGAAGACTACTTCACAACTTCAACTCTTCCCATCTAACGACGGACATGGCGAGTCGTTCCCACACTTAAAAACTCGTCACATCCTTTCGTCAACTAAGCTGACTTCTCACTTGATTCATTACCCAACGACCAACCTAATGAATCGTTGCCAGGCAAGATGACTCGTCAGGTATTTCATGGCCACTGGGCTTGCCATCCCCTCCTTACAGTTCATCACGGGTCAAACCACGACCCATTAGGTCTCCTAACAAGTTGTTCCCTGACTCGTTCTGAGGCAAATTTCTGCTGACTTTTCTGTTGAGCTTCTTCTAACTCCGGGGTCTGATCTCTAGGACTTCCGGTGTGTTACACCTGAAATGATGTCCGCGGGTCATGAAAATGATGCCTTTAGACTATGATTCCTTAGGAGAATGATAAGCATAAATTAAATCCTTAGGCCATGAAACAATGCCTTTAGACCATGACGCCTTTGGATGAGTTAAAGAATGATAGTTTTAAAAAAAGTAAATTATTTGAGGGCTTAAGTAACTGAATTGGTAGCTTTGATTTATTCGGGCTCAATGCAGATAAATCATAGGGCTCAGAATGCAATAACGGGCTCAAATGCATAAAATGGGCTCAAGAAGCCATTACGGGCTCAAAATGCAAATACGGGCTCAAAAATGCAAATACAGGCTCAAAAATGCAAATCACGGGTTCAAATGCAAATCACAGGCTCACATACAAATCAAGAGCTTAGCATGCAAATAACATGTATATCACAGGCTCATCATGTATATCACGGGCTCAAAATCCAGATGACGGGCTCAAAATGCAAATAAGGGCTCAAATACAAATCATGGGCTTATAATGCAAATAACATATATATAATGGGCTTATCATATATATCATGAGCTCAAAATGCAAATATGGGCTCAAAATACAAATACAGACTCAAGTGTATATCACGGGCTCACAATGAAAATACGAGCTAAAAAATGCAAATACGGGATCAACATGTAAATACGAGCTCCAAATGCATACGACCGGCTCAACATACAAATCAAAATGCAAATACGAGTCAGAATGCAAGAACGGGCTCAACATGTATATCATAGGCTCAAATACAAATACGGGCTCAAACGTAAATCATAGAGCTCTTAATGAAAGAAAAATAATAAATAGGGGTGCAAAATATAAGTAATGGAGTTTGCGACACAAGAAAGGGTAGAATGACTTAGCTCTCTGTCGCTTTTGCAAACAAGATGTCCTCCATTGCTACCTTTTCGACTTTGCTACTTCTTTACTCAAAGAAAAATTATTAGTTTGTAGAGGGGAGGTGGATCTGTACATCTGTCTTGTAGCCTTCTCCATTACGCTAGACACCTGTTGTTGAATTTCATCCAGGTATACGCTCGGGCACAAGGTTAAAATAAAAGACATATTTTGAAAATAATTTAGTAAAAGTAAAAATAAAGGCTGAAGTATGTAAGAAAAAACTAGTTAAATTATAGGCCATGACATATATTGAAACCATACAACGTCATTTTGGAGAATCAATCCTTTGTCTTGACTTAATCCTGAAGAAATTTTGAGATCCTTCTCGAAATTTCTACCCTAGTGTAGAACATGATGTAGAATCCTTTGTAAATGACATAACATTGTGAATTTTTTAGGTCCCCTAAAAAATTTTACCTCAGTTTGCAGCTCGTTAACCATATCACCATAGAAAACTTGATAGAATCTTCTAGACCCTCTCAACAAAGGGGAGAAGAAGATTTTATTAAGATAGAGATCGAGTCCCACAGGGACGCCTACGTATCCCACTTAAATGGAAATCAGGTTCAATGTAGTTCATATTACAAAGCAAAGCATAAAGTACACTCCAATTCTAAATGTAATATCTCTTAACAACGTCTGAATTGATAGGCTTGGGCCAAATTTCACCATCCATCTCTGCTAAGATAAGTTCTCCTCCTGTCAGCACTCTGTGGACCATGTAAGAACCCTGCCAATTAGGCTAGAACTTTCCTTTAGCTTCATCTTGGTGTGAAAAAATCCGCTTCAAAAGCAACTGCCCAGGTGTGAAGAGTCTTGGTCGAACTTTCTTGTTGAAGGCCTTAGTCATCCTATTATGATAAAGTTGACCATGAAAGAGTGCATTTATCCTCCTTCCATCAATGAGTGCTAACTGCTCAAATCTGCTTCGCACCCATTCTGCATCGCTCAGTTTTGCTTCTTGAATAATCCTTAAGGAAGGAATTTCTACCTCAGCTGGTATCACCGCTACATTACCATACACCAACATATAAGGCGTAGCTCTAGTAGACGTTAGAAGAGTTGTACGATATCCCAACAAGGAAAAAGGCAACTTCTCATGCCAATGTCTATAATTGTCGATCATCTTACGCAATTTCCTATTGATGTTGTTATTTGCGGCCTCCACGACTCCATTCATCTGTGGCATGTATGCAGTAGAATTATGATGCTTGATTTTAAAACTTTCACATGTCTCTCTCATTAGGTCGCTGTTCAGATTTGCACCATTATCGATAATGATAGAATCGGGAACCCCAAATCGGCAAATAAGATGGTCTCGAACAAAATCCGCCACCACTTTCTTCGTGACAAACTTGTAAGAAGTAGCTTCAACCCATTTAGTGAAATAGTCGATTGCAACCAAAATGAATCTATTCCCATTAGATGTTGCAGGTTCAATAGGAAAAATGACATCCATTCCCCGTGCTACGAACGACCAAGGTGAGCTCGTGGCATGAAGCTTGTTAGGAGGAGCTCAAATCACGTATGCATGGGCTTGACACCGATGACACCTTTGCACATATTTGATACAATCTATTTCCATAGTTAACCAGAAGTAGCCAGCTCTCAAAATCTTTTTTGCCAATACGAAACCATTCATGTGAGGCCCACAAGTTCCAGTGTGGATCTCCTCAATCAGATTTGTTGCCTCCTTGGCATCCACAAATCTTAGCAATCCTAAATCTGAGTCCTCCTATAAAAGATTTCTCCATTTAGGAAAAAATGGTTTCTAGCCTTCGAACCGTGCATTTTTGGACACTTGTAGCATGCTCAAGATGACTTCCATTCTTCAGATACCATTTGATGTCAGTGTACCACAACTCACCGTCTGACTCTTCTTCAACATGAAAAAAGTAAGAAGGTTACTTATGTATATGAATGGGAATGGGATCATGTATTTCTTGTCGTGGTGCTGGATCATCGAGGACAATGTAGCCAAAGCATCTGCAAATTCATTCTGCACTCGCGGAACATGCCGAAACTCAATCTTGACAAACCTCTTACACAGTTCTTGCACACAATGCAGATAGGGTAAGATCTTTGTGTTATTCATGGCCCATTCTCCTCTTACTTGATGCATTAACAAATTTGAGTCTCCAATCACCAATATTGACTGCACATTCATGTCAACCGCCAGTCAAATAACCAAGATGCAAGATTCGTACTCTGCCAAGTTATTAGTATAGGAAAATTGCAGTTTAGCTGATACAGGGTAATGTTGTCCAGTTTCTAACACCAACACAACTCCAATACCCACTCCTTTAAAATTGGAGACTCCATCAAAGAACAACCTCCAACCATCATATTCTTCAACAATATCTTTGCCTATGGATGCTACCTCCTCATCGGGAAAGTACATTTTTAGAGGTTCATACTCATTATCCACAGGGTTCTCTGACAGATGATCTGCAAGGTCCTACCCTTTTACCACTTTCTATGTGAAATAGACAATGTCAAACTCGCTCAATAATATCTTCCATTTAGCCAGATTTCCTATCGGCATGGGCTTTTAGAAGATGTACTTTAGTGGATCCATTTTGGAGATCAAATAGGTCGTGTAAGAAGACAAATAGTGCCTCAATTTCTGAGCAACCCAAGTCAAGCGCAACATGTACTCTCAAGCAAGGTATATCGAGCTTCATACAGTGTTTAACTTCTTGCTCAAATAATATATTGCTTTCTCCTTCCTCCCTGTCTCATCATGTTGCCCCAAAACACAACCAAAGACATTTTCTAACATGGACAGATACAAAAGCAGAGGTCTTCCCTATTTTGGTGGAACTAAAACTGGAGGCTTTGATAGATAATCTTTGATTCTATTGAAATCTTGTTGACATTCAGGAGTCCACTCTATAGCGGCATCTTTTTTCAGCAACTTGAGAATAGGCTCACAAATAACTATTGATTGGGCAATGAAATGGTTGATGTAGTTGAGTCGCCCTAAAAAGCTCATGAATTCCTTCTTGCTCTTTGGTGGCGGGAGCTCTTGGATGGCTCTGATCTTAGTTGGATCTAACTCAATACCTCGATGGCTGACAATAAATCCTAGCAATTTCCCCCTGGGGACACCAAATGCAGAATTCGTCGGATTCAACTTCAGGTTGTACTTTCGCAGTCTGTCGAAGAACTTTCTGAGGTCAGCCAAATGATCTAAACTTTTCTTTGATTTGATGATGACATCATCCACATAAACCTCAATTTACTTATGGATCATGTCATGGAAGATAGTGGCCATGGCCCTCATGTAGGTAGATCCAGCATTTTTCAGCCCGAATGGCATTACGTTGTAGCAATATACGCCCCACGGCGAAAGCAACGTAATTTTCTCGGCATCTTCATCATGTATTCCAATAAGATGATAACCAACAAAACAATCCAAAATGACTATGTCTCATGCTTGGAACCGTTATCAATGAGGATGTGGATGTTTGGCAGTGGAAAGTCATCTTTAGGGCTGGCTTTGTTGAGGTCTCTATAATCCACACAAACTCTGACTTTTCCTTCCTTCTTTGGCACCGACACGATATTGGCTAACCAAGTAGGATACTCCACCACTTTGACGATTCCATCATAAATCTGCTTAGCCACCACCTCCTTGATTTTCAAACTCATGTCATGTTGTACTTCCTTGGCTTTTTCTTGATGGGAGGATATGCTGGATTAGTAGGAAACCTATGTGCTACTATGGGATGGCTGAGTCCAGTCATGTCAGCGTAGGACCATGCAAAGACGTCCTTGTATTCTTTCAATAACTCGATGTATTCCCCAATCTCATCTTTCGTCAAATAAGTGTGGAGTAGGGTCTCTTTGGGTATCTCTACACCCTCCAGGATTACAACCTCTATTTCATCCAGATTTGCTTTGGGTTTATCCTCAAACTCCTATACTTCTCTGACAATTTTAGCTAGTACTTCATCCTCTTCTGCTTCTAATGAGTTGTCTATATTATGTCGTTTAATTTCATTACAAGTCATGGCCTCAGATTCAACACATTTAATACTAGAAGTGCTGAAAATGTAAGTAAAAACAAAATCAATATATGAAAGGGAAATAATTTTATTAATTGAAAAGCTCATTCAAAATTTGACATAATATTCAATAGAATTTAATGACTTCGAAACAAATAAATATTTTATTTCAAAAGAATAAAACTGATCCTTTTAAATCTACCCAAATGCCCGCGAGCTCCGGATGGAGTGACTGTCTAGTTGGTGAGTCCGTTTTGAGCTCCAGCTTCCTGTACTGGGGCCCCTCCTTCCTCCTTATCAATAATGTCATGAAAACTTCCTTCATTCAGCTCTTCCATGAACAAGTTCCTCAGATTGAGCATCACAACATCTTCTTCGGCCCGTTTGATATCCAAAAAGCCATCAAACACAAAAGTTTGCTATAGTGAAGGCAATAGATTTGACAACAGGAAATTATTATCCCCTAGAGGATAAGCCCAATCATTCAGCTCCTTGTCAGTGGGTTGGTACCCTAAACCAAAAGTGGTCTTCTGTGTCACCATATGCAAAGGTTCTGCCACCCTTTGTAGTTAGACCCCAAGGCCCTTGCCTGGTTCAAAACCTAACCACAACAACATGCTCAGAGCCTTGTCATTCCACCATCTTCCTCCTTCGATGGCACCAACAAGCTCTAGAGTGTGAAAGCTCTCCCCATCTAAACCTCCTCTCCCTTCAATGGCTGGGATAACGAAAGCTGTATAAATAGGATGACTTACGTCCCCATGAACCATGACCTTTTGGTGATCCCACTCAAACTTTAAACATTGATGCAGTGTTGAAGGAACTGCTCCTGCGACATGTATCCATGGTCGCCCTAGTAATAGATTATACGAAGCTGCGATGTCCATGAACTGGAATGTAATAGTGAATGTGGCAGGGCCGACCAGTATATCTAGATTGATTCCCCCATGGTATCCCTTTGTGACCCATCAAAAGCTTTGATATTCATCTTCCATAACTTAATTGGGGCGAGAGCAACTTCCAGATAGGTCAACTTCTCGAACTCTCTTCCAAACACCATTATCTTCAACCTCCGCCACTGGTTGTTTCCCTTTATTGGCTCATTGAGCCAGAGTATCGGGAGTGTATATCCGTCCAGACCGAGTCACTACTTATGCTGTATCTACTTCTAGCACTATTATTCCTCGTGCGGTATTCTTCCCGTAGCTCCAAGGTATCGTCTTGTAAGAGGTTGGAGTAGCTCTTACCACTTTAAATGGAGGTCTTGGTGCAACTACCTCAACTTCGAACAGAGGACGTCTCTGCACTGTTATAGATGGGCTTGAAGAAGAACCTACTCTATGCTCGATGACCCCAATGGTATTTGACAAATCTTCACCCTCATCATAAGAAACCATGTTTACCTAGTGGTTTGGTAGAGGATTACGTATCACGTCTCATTGAGGTGAATGACTTTTGTATAAATCAACTTTTGTATCTTGTACTTCAATGATCTACAGGACTCTATGGTATGCCCTCTCATGCTCGAATGGTACATGCACACTTTGTCATGTTCATACCATTTGGCTTGGGTATCGACCACGAGGGCAGGGATAGGCTCAATGTTCCCAGCTTACTTCAACCTAACAAATAGTTGAGAGATTGGTTCTACTAGCGGGGTATAGGCTTTTGTCGGCTTCCTTTCAAAGTGAGCCTTAGGCCTCTAGCTTTATGAATAATTGAGGGAGAAGGTTGGGGATAAGAAGTTTTTGTGCTATATATGGGGTAGGTGGGGGCTTGGTAATGTGAAGGAGGAGTTTGGAAATGAGTTGGAGAGGGAGTTTGATATTGTTCTTGGTAAGAATGGGGAGTTTGGTATTGTGGTGATAGAACTTGGTAGTGAGGTAAAGAGATTGATATTGTGGAGGTGGAGTTTGGTAATATGGGGTTGGACTTTGGTAGTGTGGAGTGGAGTATAGGGTCTGTAAACATAACTCTTCAACCCTTGGGCCATCATAACTGAGCCGACTTCCTTTTTCTTGCAGCTTTCTGAAATACCTCCGGATTACAAAGCTTTATTAGCAACTTGCAACTCATTCAAGTTGATAATGGTACCATCCTTGATACCTTCTTTGATATTCTCACCTAATTTGATGATCTCGGTGAAGCTTTTATCACTGACCAACATAACCTCTCGTAAACTTGCGGATCTAGAGTCTGCATGAAAATATCTTTCATCTGTACCTCCTCCATTGGGGGTCGCACTCTGGTGGCCTCAGTCCTCCAACAAGTTGCAAATTCTCTGAAAGTTTCAGTGGGTTTTCTCTTCAAGTTTTGGATATAATGCAAGTTAGGTGCATTCTCTATATTGAACCTAAAATGCTCCATAAAAGCTGCGGCCATCTCTGCCCAGGTAAACCACTTCTTCGGGTTCTACTCTACGTACCAGCTAAGAGCATCACCGGTCAAACTTCTCATGAAGAGTTTCATTCCTATCTTCTCATTTCTTTCCACTCCTACCAGTTTATCACAATACAATCTCAAGTGGGCCCTTGGATCACTAGCCCCAATAAACAATTCAAACTTAGGAGGTTTGTACCCCT
Source organism: Datura stramonium (assembly GCA_018107945.1). NCBI lineage: Eukaryota > Viridiplantae > Streptophyta > Magnoliopsida > Solanales > Solanaceae > Datura > Datura stramonium. The sequence continues at coordinate 296,794 of JACEIK010000750.1, forward strand.
CCGATAGCTCGACATTGGAGTGTATGCGTAGGTCTTCGTAATCTAGACTCGTTATTCCCTTGGTTCCTTCAAAACTTTGCAGTCTACTCTTCATATTTTTTAACTCTTATGCTAGAGTCTGAATCAACCTATCTTTCTTTGAAGGGTCAGATTCCTCCAGATGGTGAGTCACAAGTGCCATCTCCACATAGAATAGGTTGATATGGGTGCGGGCATACGTTGCATTTACGTTTGCCGGGAAATGTAGTTCTTGGGCTGGTAATAGGTAATGGGAGGTAATTGGAGCTTGTGGGTTTGGATATGTGTATTGAGGGTATTGATAAAATTGTGGTTGGAGTGTGATGGGTATCTTGAGGTGGAGCTGCGAGTTGGGATGTCATACGAAGGCTTGCCGGTTCTTTTGACAGCCTGAACCCCGAATGATGCTACCTGGTTGTTAGACTGCGAACCTGAGCTAACTCTTCTTGGAGCTCAAAAATTTTCTGCTCGAGTCTCACTATCACCTCTCTATAGCCTGGAGGGCAGACCCCTTCAGTATTCTCTCTTTCATCCCTAGATGTACTGTTACCACTCTTATATGTGGTGTTGTTGTGCTCGTCCATCTTATTCTTCCCTCTGTTGTTGCAACTAGGAATGAGAGGAGGAGAAGGAGGAGCCCCTTTGGACCTTGTATAATAGGCCAGATTGCACAGATCAACCTTTGGGAAAGGGAAAAAATAAGACAAGAAACAAACAAAGCTAAAGTTAGTAAGAGAGGTTAGAAGTAAAGACAAAATAAATAAACACGTTAACGCGTTTCCTAATTTTGGAGCCTCTTTTGTGCTAGAGGTAAGGCTAAGACGACACATATATGATATCATGATGAATTAGTCCAAGACCTAATGTTTGACATTATTGGAGTTGGAGTTAGATAAGAAAAATAAAATGGTTCTTTATTGAAAATGTCACAAAGGGGAAAAACTAAGATAAAATCTCATGCCCATCCTGGTATAATCTGAGCTTGCATTGCTGGTGTGATCTCAAAATGGTTGTTGAGTAGGTTGTGGGCCCACTTTGTCTCTTCCTCATCTTCAAACCCATGTGGCTGTCCTTGTATGCTAAAGATGATATCAACATCTTCCAAAAGCCATGCATAGTACTCAGGCTTGCAGAATGCTTGCTCCTTAAATATAGAGATGGTCATTAATCCGTTCTATTCTTGTAACAATTCTTTGGCCTTCAGAATTTCATAGTCTTTTCCAAAATCAGATTCATATATATCCATGCGGGACCGCAAAGGTATCACTTGAGTTCAACCAAATTGGCGAAACACTCATATAGGGGCATAGGTTGTATGCCCCTCAAGCCTATAGGTTCAATGTAGTACAATTTTTTTCCTCTTATGATAGCAGTAGGAAAAGATAACCACGAATACCTCCATTGCACTTAATGACCTCTAAGTGACTTCATAAACATGTACCAATCCTCAGTGCCGAAGAGAGCAACGAAAATTACCATCCTTCGAGAGTGGGTGTCAATCACATTACCCATGCCATCTAGTATGTCCACCATGTTGGGGCATTGATAGAAATGTTCTACAGCCACAGTTGAAGCAATAGGTTACAACCCTCAAAAAACTCTTTCCTCTAACACATTTAGACAATTCCCGCAACATCTCTTCCAAGATCATGGGGACTAATGTGACCTCAGTGTTGTCTACTCCTTGAAACACGACTCTAACCATGGAGCTGATTCAAATGTCAATCTTCCCATGTTCCCTCAGAAAGATCAAAGTTCCCAACAAAGCGATTGCAAACACAAAATACCATTTTTTATTCCAATTTTCTATAAAATGCGAGAACTCTTTGTGAAAAATTTGATGCCCGTCCTTGCAGCCAAATCATTCGAATAGAAAGTGTAACAAGATCCAACCTGAATCTAAGCATGCTAACTTGAGATTGTTTTTCAAAACCAGGGGCTGTAAAAACTTTTTCCGGATTGTTTTCGAGGCAAGATCATGCCTCTGTTCACTCTCTTCAAGTCAGTGAATTAACTAATATCCTCAATATTTGGCATCAGTTTGAAGTCATGGAATCGGAAAACCACTTTTTCAGGATTCCAAAATTTGAGCAAGGCTTTAATTAAATATCTGCCAGGGGCTATGTAGATTAAAGAGGTCAAAAAGCCCAGACACTTTCGAATTTCTCTTCCATGATCCATCTTGATACTTTCCCACCATTTTCTTAATTTATGCGGATCCCCTACAACCATTTGAGTGTTGGCAAAGTTTGGCGGACCTTCCATTCTACAAACCTGCAACAAAGTCATAAAATTCCAACTCCATTTCATCAACATTGGTCTTGGACTTAATTTATCTTAATAACTTAGCACATAATGATGCATTTTCATTGGGCCAAGTTACATTTTGACCTATGGGTGGTTAGCTAATATATGGATTGACACCAAGGGTCAAACCACCTAGGTTTATGCATGCATGGTATTGTCACACCCCAAACCTGGGGAGGCGTGACTGGCATCTGATGCCACCCCTGATATGAGCATACCTGACGCCCAAAATATAAAACAAAGGCCAGAACCGATGAGGTTCAACAAAACAACAACTATAAAATTAGAATAAGACGATAGACTATAGCGAAAGCTGGCTCACTTGACCAACCAAAAAATAAATACCATATGCCGTCAAGGCCATGGAAAGGAAAACAACTATACAACATGGCCCACCTTGCCAATAACAGCATACTAAAACCACAGTAATGTCTATGAGTCTCTATGAATACATTAGTAATCAAGTGATCGGGACAGGCCCCGAACTACCCTTAACTCAAACATCTGGCGACTCCGAAAGACCTAGAGTGCAACAACTCAGCTGGAACTCCACTCAGCACCCAAGAACTCGATCTAATAGCCCACCATCACCTATAGGCATGAATGCAGCGCCCCGACTAGGGCGTCGGTACAATAGTGTACCGAGCATGAAAGGCAGAAACAATTGGAAGTCATAGATTAGAGATCAACAGATATACCAGATATCGCAGAAGGAGACTCAACATTAGTAAACACATAAAATCTACCTGGCCCCCATAAACCTGGCAAGTACAAACAAACATACAAACAAAACCTACCTGGCCCCCATATAAGCTTGGCAAGTCTAAAAGTAAACAATAACACAGCGGCAGCTAGCCAACATAGCTCACCTGTCATCGCCTCTAGACCACTCTATAGCCTCCAGCTAACTCCAGCCAACATCTAGTATCCACTGCAATCAGATAACAAATAACACAAGCAACAACTGTAGTATAATTCCAAACAAATCACAAGTAAACACCAGTTAATCAACATCATCAATCAAGCACTGCCAGTCACTCTCTCGGTTGCGCACAGTTAGTAGAGCTCAATCCATCTGGGAGAACCAATCGCGATCCCAGGAAGACTCAGACATGTAGGACCACTCTCGAATCATGTCTCAACTCGACACTATAGAGGACATCATTCTCAACCCCATAGGTCATTTCACTCCTTGGGCTCAACCCCTCAGCCGGAAACACCCTCGTGCATCGAGTATCCACAAGCCACAAGGCATCTTGGGCTCGACCCCTAGCCGGAACAACTCTCGTGCATTGGGTATCCCCAAGGCACAAGGCCTCAACAAAACACACACACAAGAAACAAAAATAATAATACATGCTCAAACAGCCCATAATCGGCTCTCAAACCCCACAACCCGACTATTACAACACAATACTATTCTTTCACGTCTAGTCATCCATCGAAGAGCCACTAACCAAGCTAAGGATTTCCATCCTAACCCATCTATCCTTAAGATTTACAAACAGCCCACACGCCACTCTACTTACCTCTATCATCAAGGGACACAGTCAAATCAGCCCAAGTGTCACCACGGCCGTCATGTGCCATCAACACAATCGCCGATTCGAACATAACAAAAGATCATCGCAACCGTCGACCTTAACTACTCTAATACCCCATTCAATTTTCAATATTATAACTAATATCATTCACTCAAACATCCCAAAACTTTTTACAAGAACCACATGCCTCACACACGACCTCTTGACACGAGCCTAACAATTTGCCATGACTACGATTCTCCGCACTCAAGCTCGAGCCACCAACCAAACCAGAACATTATACACTCCTTTACCACCAGATAAATAGAAGAATAAGAGTTCAATAATAGAAAAAATACAATCCATCACAAAACAGCCAACACACACGTCAACACGGACGACAACGACTATGGAATTCATGCCGACAAAGGGAGGGACAAGCCTAACATACCATAGATTCAAGCCTAGCCGAACTTGAGCCTTCAAAACCATGAAAATACTGCCTAAAGGAAGTAAAATATTCTGCCAAAACACAGCCAAAATAACTCAACAACAAAATAAGAAACACGAAGCTTATCCGATAAGATTCATAAGAATTCGACGGTAGAAACTCCGAGACAACAACCTACTGGCATTTAACACACCTATAAACAACCTTAAAAACTAAGGAGAACAAAATAAAGAAGGATTTACAACAGCTTTACCACGAAACAACCACCAACAGCCCGGAAAAGACACCAAACCACGGACTACACCAAGCTCCCGACTTCTGACACCAAAATCATGTTCAACCATGGCTTCTAGCCTCAAAATCCAAACAAAACCATGGAGAGAAGTTTAGAGAGGTTTCTTACAAAGTAGGTTGCTGGAAAATGAATTTGGATGACCAAAAACCGACCAAAGGGGCTTAAATAGCCTTCCACTTCCTTAGACCCTTGTCTCATGCTTGCTTGTGCGGTCTCGCAAAAACACGAATATCTCTCTACTCTGAATTCAGATTGATGAATGGTTTGATGCATTGGAATCTAGACTCGTAGATATTTATTTTGATATGTAGCACACCCCGTAACACTTTATAGATTGGGAGAAAAGCTTCGAGACATTTGACCTAAATTTCAAAGAATCTCAAGAAGGAAATTTTGCGATCACTTTTTCCGAATTTTGTTCTACAACTTGATCGACGTCCAATATTAAATATGAACATAGAGTGATTCAAATAACTCATAATACTTTCTTCTTACCCTATTTAGTACTCTTAGTCCTTCCTTGAAAGCACGATTTTATCGCTCAAATTATCCGAGCTGTTACAGGTATGACTTAAATTTCTAAGAAAGGGTAGACACAGACTGAAAGGTTTCTATACAAGAAAGAACATGGTCACATGATAGTAAAACTATACCTTCACCCCACGTATCTGCCAACTCTCTAAAATAGGGATTTGAAAGAAATTTGAAGAAGTTCAAAGCACAACTCGTTTGTATAGTGTGTGATAGTGAAAATTTCTCAAGTGGGAGAAGTATGGGCGGAATAACAGTTTACAAAACAAAACACTTAGCAAGTTAGAAAAGTAATTAAATAATTATTACATATTACAAGCTTAAAGGAATAATATATAGTGCAATGAAAAATAAAAGAAGGAAAATCGTTAGTAACTTCATGTTTAAAGAAACAAGGAAAAACATATAAGGAAGGAAATCAATCATTATATAAATAATAAATGGGAAAAAGGGAAAGGATTAAGCATGGTAGTTAACTAATTAAGAAAAAAATAAATAGAAAAAGGAAAGAATTTTTTTAAAAAAGCTCAAAAAATTAAATAAAAGCCCACATAATAAAAAACACGTTGTGGTTAGAACCTAAAATCCCCAGCAGAGCCGTCATGCTATCGCGCCCCATTTTTCTCGCGAAAAGCGGAACTCGACATGTGACAACTCTTGAAGGATTGTTTGTACAAAGAGTTTCCATCTAACGAATTAAGGTGCATTAGGGCACCATTCTATACTAAAAGTCTATTTGAAACTAGCCTAGGTTGTCAGAGTCGGGTAAGGGTTTAAGTCACCTCAAAAGAAAGGTGGTAGACACCTTTCAAGGTCCATAAATATGGATCCCTTTCGGATTAACTAATTATGTGGGGATTAAATAGTGGGCAAAGAAATAAATTGATTTTAACTTCTTTTGTTAAGTAACTAAAATTAAATTTAACTATGATTAAGAAGAAAGTAGATTTTCATACAAGCGAGAAGAAAGAAGACTGAGACAATCGTACTAAATGATAAAGTTATTATTATAACAATTTTTATGATTTGTAAAAAATTGATAAAAATATAAAAAGAATGAGAACAATATTATAAACCACAACTAACGATTCATGAAATAAAAAGGGAATTTATTAAATGCAAAAATAACATCAGCATAATAAATACCAATTCAAAGGATTGTTAATATAAAATGAAAGAGCCATAAGACAGAACAACAAAATAAGCTTTAAAAGATTGGACCGAACTTCGAAAAGGCGCCTGCATATCCCCGAAGGGAACCAGGTCGGACGTAGTTCTGCATTTAAAGAGGGAGGGGTATTTTAACCTAATGGGATCACCCCGTGCAACTTAAATAATATTTCGCCACCATTCAGATTGCTCGTATTATTCAACAAGCACAGACTATCATGTCCCATCTACCCTCCTAATTAAATATTAATTCCATAGCGCTCTAGGCGAAGAAAGACTAACGCCCTAACATTTTCCTACCCGTCCCAAACTTAATGTCCAAGAGACATTGGACTACTATTTTGGATTTTTTGGTCTATAATTCTTTAGGGTTATTAAAAGATGATTAAACGACAAGCAGCAAATAAAATGAAAGAATATAATTAACATACAAAGATCTCACGTAAGCCTCTATGTTAAACCTATAGGCATGATTTCTAAATGAGTGTAAGTAAATCCTATGAACATGGTTTCTAATGCAGAATTGTCAGACTTTATATACGTAGCATATAATGTGATACAACTAGAAATTATTTCCTAACGTGTGGACAAATTAATGAGAACGAATTTTAATGTAAAAGGAACACCAATTTGAAATAGGTAGAACATAATGTAGTAGTTAAACAAGAGGTATGATTTAAACAAGTTGGTATCTTATCCTATAGGCATGATTCCCAGTTTAAAGGAAAAAGTCAATAAAATAATCCTTGTAAACATATAAACACAGCAAAGATTTACCGATTATGTTTTTTTTCCTTTTCAAATACTATAAGAAGAAACGGAATTATGAACGTTATTATGCTATTACCAGGTTTATGTGCTTTTAGTTCTAGCTACGCTCATGAAAAAAACTTACATGGCAGGATATCTAGTATTATAGAATTAAATATTCGAACCAAATAGTCAAATATTTGACATAACATAACAAATTCAAATTTTTTGTTTTTGCAGAATTCCCCAAGTTAAAATATATTTTAACACAAAATATCTATAGGCATATCTCCTAAGCAATTATTATGTCGAACCTATTATGCAGACACAATTTTTAGGTTGAGTAATAAGAAGAGTTTGCACAATTTTTTTAATTTCTATATGCATAATTTCTAGTAAAACAATCAGGTTCAGTTTAATTTCTATAGGCAATGTTGCTGAAATTTAAATATAAAACATACTTTGAATTAATTATTTAAGGTCCTATAGGCATAATTTCTACAAAATATTCATGTTCGTTATTCCTATAGGCAAGTTTTCTACGTGATTCTCAATTAGCAGTTAAGGAAGCAATAAAGAAACATACAATCCCCCACCTCCACAAACCCCTTTCCACTATTTATAAGCATTTATTTACAATTTACAGCTCATAAAAAGAAAATATATAATCAAAATGCATTGAAATAAGAAAATAATGCTAAACTAAACAAGTACTAAACCCGTCTTGTCCCGACGACCTCTGTATTTTAATTTAAAAGAACCTGTTAAACAAAATATGCATATACAAATGTACATATTCCAGACTTCCCAAAAACATAGCTTATTCCAAACATTTATAAAGGTATTTATTCAAACATACATACGAAATTAATATGCATATTGTAAGGTATGAAGAACACATGAAGGTATCTATAAAATTCACTTGACACAAGAAACAAGTTCACACAACGTATTATCGAAATTAAGAATAGGAAGTGAACTAATCGATTAATCAGTAATGAAGCTAATATCGTATTTCCAAAAACTAAAGTAATGAATTACTAGCAATTTTAAAAGGGCTTTTCCAACGAATGAGACTCAAAACTCAACACATAAATATAACAAGAATCTCAAGGATTCAAAGCAGTGCTTGTGTTAAGGCGGGATATAATTAAAAGAGTGAAAACAGAGCAGTCTCTAAGAGTTACGTAATTTTCGGGTTTTTTCAAGCAATGTTCGAATGAATAAACCAAAGAAAAGAGGGATTCTTTATATATTCAATCAAAAAGGGCTTAATGAAAATAAATAATTACTTCACAGAATCTATTAAAGACTTAGAAGGAAAGGAAATAAAAGAATCAAATCAACCGAGGGATTTTCCTTAATTAAATAAGGCTGACAATCAAATGGTTATTTGCCTTAATCAAATGACTCGTACTAATTTAGAGGGCCAAATCAAAGGGAAAATCTTTTTGAATTAAGGAAACAAGTTAGACTTTACTATAATTATTCACATATTAAATCACGTTTAGGAAGGAAGATAATCAATCCATGGGTTATTTCAATTAAATTGATAGTCATATGTAAAATAATATATATATTTACCATAAAAAATTAAGTATTATAGGATGTTGAAAACCAATTAAGGAAAAGAAAAATCATTAACAAAGTATAGACGTGATAGAGTCAATCACTAATTGGTTATAAAATCAAACTTTACCCAAAAAAAAAATCAAATGCTAAAGCTATCACATGATTACTAAAATACAGTAGTATGAAAGATTTTTCTTAAATGATCAAATCAATTCAAGCATCAATCAGTCAAAATTTACCGAATATAGATAAGTATTAGAGATAAGGAAATAGTGACAAGGAGACCAAAATGAAAGAAAATCAGGCGCACATTATAATAAATTAATTAAGATCATTAATGGAAAAGTTGATATATTCCAAATACAATGAGAAAGTCACATACTTCAAATGCCGGTTATACAAACATATGGTCATTATATATAGATGGTCATGAGTTTAAATTTGGGAGAGGAAAGGAACAGATTTTCTCAGCATACTGGTATAATATTTCATCAAACGATTGTATACACCGAACGAAACAAATTTCATAGAAAATATCAGGTTTAAGACACAAAAAAAACATATTATAACCAAAAATTATACAGTCAAGGGCTAATAGAAACCAAGATGCTAATTAAGTAATCATAGAGACAAAATTCTAAAATTTCTTATATGCTAATCTGAGGCTACAAACAAACTAACAATTAACAATTTTAAACAACAAATTAGCAAGTGCTAAATCTTAGATTTAGGAAGGTTAGGAGAATAAATAAATGAGTGAAGGTTAGAAAACCATATCGAGGACAGGTCTGTAAAGATCTTCCCTAAAATCATGTGCCGTGTTTGGGCATAAGAGTACGGAGGCTAGTGGTGGCGTGCGGTGTTAATGGTGAGGATATCTGGTGGTTTTAGGTTTGGTTGGACATTTCTGTTGGTGGTGTTAGTCGGAGTTCATGGAGGAAATGGAGAGGGGAGGCGACTAGGTGTTGTTGGTTTGGCGGCGTTAATGGGTTTCGCCGGATATCGAAACGGGGAAGAGTGGTGAGGTTTTGTTTCAGCGGTAGTTTGGAGAAGAAGAGAAAAGGGCGAGAATAAAGAGGTGCGGCCGAGTTTTGTTCTTGGATTTGTCGATTCCGGCAGCTTGCCGGAGATAATGGAGGCTGTTTGGAGTTAGTGTGGTCGAGAGGAGTGAGGTACGACTAGTGAGTTTTGGTGATGTGGTGCGGTGGTTGGGAGAAGAGAGGGAGAGAAGGGAGGAGGGTGTGCGGATGGTTGCTCGATGGTCGTCGGTGTTAATGGAGATATGGTGAAGTGGAAGGTGAGAGGAGCAGAGGGAGTATAGGGGCAGCGGATTTGTGTTGCGAAGAGGGAAAATAAAAGTGTTGATTAGGTTTTGGGGGTGAGTGTGAATATTAAAGGAAAATGGTAGGGTTTAATGGTAGCTATTAGATTTACATGAGATGGAGGGCTAGGATTAAATCTAGGACAGATGGGTCGGGTTCTGGGTCATCTGGCGGGTTGCAGATAGGTTAATTGGGTTGGGATTTAATTGAATTGAATTTGAATTTACAATGTGGCCAGATTTTGACAAGAATGGCTAAAATTGACATGAATTAAGTGAGAAGTGGCTAGATTTTAAATAAATTAGATGAAATTGAAATTGGCTGCGATTAAATTAATAATAATACTATAT
>JACEIK010000751.1:6490-31048 GCA_018107945.1 Datura stramonium
GCTTAGACAACACGACTAATTTAAGTTGTAAAGCATATCACGGGACCTATATTATTTCCCGTGATCAATTCACTAGATGAAATTTATTACGAAATGATCATTACTTTAAAATTTAGGGCTCAGGCTGAATTTCCTTTTAATTCTTATTATATAGAGGATGAGCAAATTTTCCATCGATAAGAATTATTTTAGCTCTATTAGATGAGATTTCTTTAATTCCTGAGATTTTACCATAATATGAAATTCCCGTGTTTTTGGGATGAGTTGAGTTATCTATTAGCTGTTTAGTAACTCAATCCAGTTAGAACGTAGAATCTCTTTAGAACTATACAGAAATTGTCAACTGATCAGTTTGACTTCAGTCTTTTCCTGAGGTGTCAGTGGTGTCTCTCATAGCTCTGACCAGCCCCAGGACCTCAATTCAGTTTACAGATATTCTTAGATGGTTATGACGCTTCTAGAAAGCAATTCTGACCAATCTAGAACTCAGTTTCAAGATCTTGTCCGATAAGGCTCTTATGGTACTTTAAGTTATATGTCCATGACTAGTCTTGGACCCCACTTTCGAGCTATCAGCCTAGTAGTTCAGTTTAGGTTTTCCAGTGGGAGTAGGACTTAGCACTGAGAGGGCCGGGGTTCCAGCGCACCCAGGTTCCTGAAACTACATTGCCAGCGTACATTACAATATTACATGGCCTGATTGGCCCCAGACTTTTGTGATCACCCAGTTCATGCCTTTATACCCTGGCAAGGTATATTGGGTTCTACCAGTGGGGTGTATATATTGGACTCCACATCTAGCTCCCGTGGTAATATGTCGGTTAGAGACTCTCCCACTAGTCAGTCCAGTCTAGTTTAAGAATAAGTAGCTCAGTTTAGTACAGTATCTCAAACTTAGCGTTTTAGACTTAGGGTATATCTTTGACCATCAGACAGGGTGATCTTGACCAATTTAGATTACATTAGAGTTCAGTTCACCTTACCTGTTGTTTATTGCGTGTCATTTCAGTTAAGACTTTAAATTCAACTATTTTTCTCCCACTTACTTAGTATATTGAAAGTACTGACGCATACTTTTATGCTGAATCATTTCATGATACAGCTACAGGTTCCCAGACTCAGCATCGTTAGCCGTTGCAATCCAGATCCTCACCTGCCACAGTTGAAGTGTGAGTTCTCATCATTCGAGGGACTTATTCCATTTCCTTTTAGTTCAATTATTATTTAATGTTAGATTTAGAGTTAGCTGGGGGCTTTTCGCAGCAACTCATCAGTTAGTAGGGTTTCAGACATGGAGTTAATTACAGACTTCAGATGATATAAATTTTATGTTTTCTTCTAGTTTTATTTTCTTAAATTCTCTTATGCTATGATTTCAAAGCTTCCGCTATGCATGTTTTGCTTAGAATACCAGTGTATGATAGACCAGGGGTTGACTTGGGGTCACTGCCATGTTAAGCCTAGGGTGTAGGCTTGCGGCATGACAAACATGGTATCAGAGCACTAGGTTTAGCGTATCCTTGGAATGTCTGAAAGCTGCATGTGTGAAGCGTGCCACACTTATGACGAGGAGACTACTATATGTTATTAGGAAAACTCTCTTTTGTTGAAGTTCAATTCCTGAAACGCCCTTCTAACTCGTTCTCTGTTTCATTTTAGTGAATCATGCCTCTTAGATGCAATAATGGAAGAAGGGCAGGTAACGCCAATAGACTTGCCCCACCAGCCACGACAGCTCCTCAAGATGATACAGTGTCTACTGCCGAATTCAGGGAGACCATTCAACTGCTGGCTCAAACAGTCACCAACCAGGTGAACCAGCAAGTGGTATTGATGAACAACAACGAGTCCGCAGCGGCTGCGAGGATGCGGGACTTTACCCATATGAACCCTCCATCTTTTCAGGGATCCTAAGTAGGGGAGGATCCAAGGAGTTCATGGATGATATTAGAAAGATCACCCACATTGTAGGTGCTAGCTCATTTGTGAGTGCTAACCTAGCTGCCTACCAGTTAAAAGGGGTAGCTCAGGACTAGTATGAACAGTGGAAAGAGGGGCGGCCAGCGAGAGCAAGACCAGTGGATTGGGAGGAATTCCACAGAACTTTCTTGGAAAAACTTTTCCCTTGGGAGCTGAGGGAGGCAAAGATGGTAGAGTTTTTTAATTTGTGACAGGGCAACAAGACCGTGGAGGAGTATGCTCTGGAGTTTACTAGGTTTTCTAAGTACGCTTCAGAGATGGTAGCCAAGCCAAGGGATCGCATGTTGAAGTTTGTGAACGGGGCGTCAAATCTGGTCCTCAAGGAGTGCAGGATAGCAATGTTGATTAAAGACACAGACCTCTCTAGCTTTATTGTCTATACCCAGCAGATTGAGGTTGAAAAGCTGAAGGATATGGAGCAAAAGAAAAAATGGGAAAGGACTGGTCAGTCGGATTTCGGCCATCAGAGGTCTAGTGGTAGTAGCCGCCCACCGCAAAAACAACAGAGATCCCTAACACCCAGTTCAACCAGCGCCCCAACCTTTTTGTCCCGCAAGGATCAGAGGAGTGGGTCATCTGGCACTCAGTCTCAAGCCCACAATATTGGGAAGAAGTATCCAGCTATTCCTAAGTGCCTATCAGCCCTTCAGGGTCGAGAGGGTTATTTTTGTTATGGATAGCTCAGACATCAGCTCAGGGAGTGCCCATCAGCTGGGCGAGGGAGACAACAATCAACCACATCATCAGCTCCAGCAGGTCGACTATCCCAGTAAGCTAACACATCAAGTACGAATGATGGTCCGCATCAAAATTGTTATTATTCTCTGTCTTCCTTTCAGGATCAAGAAAGCTTACCTGACGTAGTCACGGGTATGTTACGCCTCTTTTATCTGGACATGTATGACCTTTTAGATCCAGGAGCCACTCTTTCATTCGTGACTCCCTACATAGCAGTCCAGTTTAATATAAGTTCAGAGGTCCTCTCAGAACCATTCTCAGTCTTTACCCCAGTTGGTGAGTCAGTTAGACCTAGCGGAGTGTATAGAAACTGCCCAGTCTCAGTCCTGAATAAAGTCATCCCAGTTGACCTCGTAGAGTTAGACATGGTCGATTTTGACCTTATCCTTGGCATGTATTGGTTATACTCCTCCTATGCCTCAGTTGATTGCAGAACTAGAGTTGTCAAGTTCCAATTTCCAAATGAACTAGTGTTAGAATGGACGGGCAGTAGTTCAACACCTAAGGGTAGGTTTATTCCGTAACATAAGGCCCAAAAACTCATCTCCAATGGATGTATCTATCATTTAGTTTGGGTCAAGGATTCCAACACTAAGACCCCAAATATACAGTCAGTTCTAGTGGTCAGCGAGTTCCCAGATGTTTTTTTGGATGATTTTCCTGGAGATCCCTATGATGGGAAATAGACTTCGGAATATACCTCCTCCTAGATACTAAGACCATATCCATCCCTCCTTACAGAATTGCTCATGTTGAGCTTAAGGAGTTGAAGGAGTAGCTAAAAGATCTTCTTGACAAAGGTTTTATCAAACCCAACATCTCTCCCTATGGTGCCCCAGTGCTATTCTTGTGTAAGGACAATACCCTCAGAATGTGCATAGATTACCATAAACTGAACAAAGTTACATTCAAGAATAGGTATCCCCTACCCAGAATTGACTACCTATTTTACCAACTTCAGGGAGTCAGTTGTTTCTCAAAAATCAATATCAAGTGAGGGTACCATCAGTTAAGGGTTAGAGAGCATGATATACCAAAAATAGCTTGCATAACTCGGTATGGTCACTATGAGTTTATGGTGATGTCCTTTGGGTTAACAAACGCCCATCAGACTTTATAGATTTGATGAATAGGGTCTTCAATAAATACATGGATTTGTTCGTCATTGTTTTTATCGATGACATTCTGGTGTCCTATAGATATGAGGAAGAGCATGCCAATAACCTAAGGTTTGCTTTGCAAACACTTAGAGAACGGCAGCTATTCGCCAAGTTAAGTAAGTGTGAATTTTGGTTAAAGTCCATGACTTTCATAGGTCATGTGGTCTCCGGTGGAGGGATACAAGTAAATCCTCATAAGATAGCAGTAGTGAAGAATTGGCCCAAACCTACCTCTCCTATTGAAATCAGGAGTTTTTTGAGCATAGCGGGTTATTACCGACGGTTTTTGGAAGGTATATCCTCCATAGAATCACCTCTGACCAAGTTACCCCAGAAGAATTCGAAATTCCAATGGTCGGACGAGTGTGAGAAGAGTTTCCAAGAGTTTAAGAATTGACTCACTATTGCGCCAGTTCTGACCTTGCCAGAAGGAATATATGGATTGGTGGTTTATTGTGATGCTTCCAGAGTAGGACTCGATTGCAGTTTGATGCAACGGGGCAAAGTGATAGCCTATGCCTCCAGACAAGTCAAAGTTCATGAGAAGAATTATCCAACCCATGACTTGGAGTTGGCAGTGGTGGTGTTTGCGCTAAAAATATGGAGGCATTACTTATATGGAGCTCACGTAGATGTATTTACATATCATAAGAGTCTTTAGTACATGCTGAGTCAGAAGGATCTAAATCTGCATCAGAGAAGGTGGTTAGAGTTACTAAAAGATTATGACATGAGTGTATTGTATCACCTGGGCAAGGCCAATGTGGTGGCTGATGCCCTAAGAAAACGATTTATGGGGAGTGTGACACATATTGAGGAAGACAAAAAGGAGTTAGCAAGGGATGTTCACAGACTAGCCCGGTTAGGGGTGTAGCTGGTGGGCTCAGCCGAAGGTGGGGTGGTAGTGCAAAGTGGATCGGATTCATCCTTGGTAGTTGAAGTAAGTCCAGACAAGATGAAGATCCAGTCCTACTTTAACTTTAAAAAGCAGTTCTCAGAAAGGAGGTTGAGGCTTTCTCCAAAGGGGGAGATGGGGTTCTTCGTTACCAGGGAAGGTTGTGTGTGCTGGATGTTGGTGAGTTAAGACACCATATATTGGTTGAGCCACATAGCTCGAGATACTCCATTCACCTTGGTTCTACAAAAATGCTCACGACCCGTTCTCATTGGTGACGAGTCATTGGGTCAACCATTTCTACNGTTGGTGAGTTAAGACACCATATATTGGTTGAGCCACATAGCTCGAGATACTCCATTCACCTTGGTTCTACAAAAATGTACCGCGACTTGCACAATATTTACTGGTGGAACGGCATGAAAAGAGACATTGTTGAATTCGTAGCCAAGTGCCCGAAATGCCAGCAAGTCAAGGTGGAGCATCAAAGGCTAGGAGGCATGACCGAAGATATCAGTATACCCACGTGGAAGTGGGAGGAAGTTAATATGGATTTCATTACGGGTCTACCTCGGACTCGCCGACAACATGATTCAATCTGGGTGGTAGTAGATCAGATGACAAAGTAAGCTCATTTCCTCCTAGTTAAAACCACAGACTCAGCTTAGGACTATGCCAGACTTTACATCCGAGTGTTAGTCAGATTCCATGGGGTGCCTTTATCTATCATTTCAGATAGTGGAACTCAGTTCACCTCACACTTTTTGAAATCCTTTAAAAAGGAACTAGGCACTTAGGTCAAACATAGCATCGATTTCCATCCGTAGACCGATGGGCAATTAGAGAGGACCATTCAGACCCTAGAATATATTCTAAGAGCATGCGCAATCGATTTTAAGGGTAATTGGGATTACCATTTGCCTCTTATCGAGTTTGCATACCACAACAACTACCACTCTAGCATCCAGATGGTCCCATTTGAAGTATTATATGGGAGAAGGTGTAGATCTCCTACAGGGTGGTTCGAGGTTGGTAAAGCTACCATGATAGGGCCAGACTCGGTTCACTAGGCGATATAGAAAGTTCAGCTCATCCGAGAAAGGTTGAAATAGCTTAGAGCCGTCAGAAATCTTATGCCGATATTCGGAGAAGAGAGCTGGAGTTTGCAGTTGATGAATGGGTTTACCTAAAAATTTCTCCCATGAAAGGGGTGATAAGATTTGGCAAGAAGGGGAAGCTCAGTCCGAGATATGTAGGACCCTATAGAATCTTGAGGCGTATCGGCAATGTAGCCTATGAGCTAGAATTATCGTCAAAACTAGCAGTTGTAAACCTCAGTTGTGCCATTGGACAGTGTAGGAATAAAAGATAGTCTCTATATGAGGAAGTACCAGTCCAAATTGATCGTCAAGTGTGTAAGCTAAGGAACAAGGAGATAACTTCACTCAAGGTTTTATGGAGGAATCAGTAGGTTAAAGGAGTTACCTTAGAGTCCAAAGAAGATATGGTGGCCAAATACCCGCATTTGTTCTGGACCGGCTCCAGCATAGCTTGAGATATTAGTTTTGACCCTATAACTCAATTTAGTTTTCATGACTTAGTCCAGGTGTTCAAGTGTCTTTTATGTTTTTTAATGTTTGTACAAAAAGATAATTCAGTTTAGTTATGTATTTTCAAATAGAGGTTGTCATTCCATAAGTTTTGGAGTTAAATGAATAGTATCTTGAACTTTGATTGTTATTCTTTGTTTTCCTTTGTGTTTTCTAACATTTGTAGACGAATGTTTACAAGGGGGAGATATTATAATTCCCCCGAAACTTAAAGATTAGATCTGAGACTTAAATAAGAATATCTTGAAAATCTAAAGAAAATATCTCCGGACGACCCACCTCACGAGTCATTGTGAGACCTAACGACTCGTTAGGTCAGTCATGGGAAGGAGGAATTGGAAGTGTGACGTGGGAGGCAATGTACTTGACGGATGGTGGCCACAAGTCGTGGTCACCTGTAATGACTCATCATGTCCCCCGATATTAGCCCTAGTCAATTGTTAGACAATGCACTAAACGAGTGTCACCACAAGTCGTTATCAGTGGAAACGACTCGTTAGTTGACTCGTGGTCATGCCTTGTATAGAACTTCAAAAGTGAGGCAGTGAGATCTATGACTGGTGATCAGGAGTTGTGGTTAGTGACCACGACTCTTTAGGTCGCTCGTGGTGACCTACTGAGGATCCTAGGTAGTGTACTCGATAGGCGTGACCACGAGTCGTGGTCAGTCACCACGACCCGTTAGGGTCACCTGGTAGTTTTTCCCAGCGATTTTCTAAGGGCTATTTAGTAATTTCCTGTTCTCCTAAGCTTTATACAACGTCGTTTTGGACGTAAATTCAGACATATTAGAGGGTTTGAATGGTTCATCCCCTCATTCTCACGTTTACTTTCAGAAATTTAGCAAAAGTTCTCTCAAGAAATTCTCGAGCAGGCTTAGGTTCTTTCTTTATCGCAACAATTCAGGTTTTCTTCTACTTTGGGGAGTTCGTAGCCAGGTATGTGGGAATTCAACAAGAGAATTCTTCTTCCCTTGTGTCCCCAAAATCATCAATAATTTATTTATCAGTTTATATCCCTAAGCTTTTCAATTACGAATAAATTTCATGTTATTTTTTGTGAATTTTTCTTGGAGTAATATCCATGTTGATTTTTCATATTATATTCATTATTTCCTAACTAAATTGTTGATATTCTTGCCAAGGTGAACCTAAGCCCTAAATTTTCGAGTAATAATCATTGCATATTGAATTTCGTCTAGAGAATAAAGTATTTTTTGGGCTGAATTTCCTTTTAATTCTTATTATATAGAGGATGAGCAAATATTCCATCGATAAGAATGATTTTAGCTCTGTTAGATGAGATTTCTTTAACCCTTGAGATTTGTCCATATATGAAATTCCCGTGTTGTTGGGATTAGTTGAGTTCTCTATTAGCTATTTAGTAACTCCGTCCAGTTAGAATGTAGAATCTCTTCAGAACTATACAAAAATTGTCAATGATCAGTTTTACTTCAGTCTTTCCCGAGGTGTCAGTGGTGCCTCTCAGTTATCAGAATCAAACTCAAAATTCAGTATTTTGGTTCATTAGGTGGTCATGACATTTTAGATGTAAAGCTTTGACCAGCCCTAAGACCCCACTTCAGTTTACAGATGTTCTTGGACAGTTACAATGCTTCAAGATAAGCACCTCTGGCCAACCTAGAACTCAGTTTCAGGATCTTGTCCGATAAGGCTCTCAGGGTACTTTTAGTTAAATGTCCCTGACTAGTCTTGGACCCCAGTTTCGAGCTATCAGCCTAGTAGTTCAGTTTAGGTTTTCCAGTAAGAGTAGGACTTAGTACCGAGTGGGTCGGGGTTCTAGTGCACCTGGGTATCCAAAACAACATTGCAAGGCGTAGGTTACAGTATTACTTGGCCTGATTGGCCCTAGACTTTTGTGATCATCCAGTTCATGCCTTTATACCCTAGAAAGATATATTGGGTCCTACCAGTGCGGTATAAACATCGGACTCCACGTCTAGCGCACATAGTTATATGTCGGTTAGAGACTCTCCCACTAGTCTTTCCAGTCAAGTTTCAAAATAAGTAGCTAAGTTCAGTACATTATATTAGACTCAGTATTTCATACTTAGGGCATATCTTTTACCATCATACAGGGTCATCTTGACCATTTCAGATTATATCAGTAGTTCAGTTCCGCTTGCCTGTTGGTCATTGCATGTCATTTCAGCTCAGACTTTATATTCAGTTATTTTTCTCCCACTTTGTAAACACATTCAAATTAGTAACACATACTTTTATGTTGTATCATTTCATTATGCAGCTGCAGCTTTCCAGACTCAGCATCGTTAGCCGTTGCAATCCAGATCCTCCCCTGCTGCAATTGAAGTGTGAGTCCTCATCATTCGAGGGCCTTATTCCATTTCCTTTTAGTTGAATTATTATTTTTTGTTATATTGAGAGATAGCTGGGGGCTGGTTCCAGCAACTCATCAGTTAGTAGGCTTTCAGACACAGTTAATTTTAGACTTCAGATGATATAAATTTTATGTTTTCTTCTAGTTTTATTTTCATAAATGCTCTTATGCTATGATTTCAATGCATCCGCAATGCATGTTTTGGTTAGAATACAAGTGTATGATAGACCAGGGGTTGACTTGGGGTCACATGTGACTTCAAGTGCCGTGTTACGCCTAGGGTGTAGGCTCGGGGCATGATAGAAGAGTAGGGCATCCATGCCTGTATTGAACTCTGATCATGGAATCATCAATAACATGCACTTTCTTTATCTAAGACTCGACCAAGTTCTTTATGATGAGAGCTATGTTCGTTGTTATGGTGGCCATCATCTGATCACGCTCTTGATATTCTTCATCAAATTAGATAAAGAAGGAGTCCCAACATTGATTCCCCCAATTTAGTCCCTACCATTCCAAGTATGGTTGTGCTTTGTTATTTTGTCAAAGATAATGACAATTCAGTTGAATGTCTTGTCCATGAAACCTCCACCTGCGACATTTTTGGTAACCAACTTTGTCCATACATCTAGACCAATGTAAAACTTCTCAAACAAGATGTACTCTGGGAAACCATGGTTGGGCGCTCGAAGGATGTATTTTCGGAATATCTCCCATGCTTCGAACGATTGCTCACTCAGTAGCTGCTAAAAGTAAAATATCTTATCCCGTAGCTCCACTTTTTTGCTAGGAAGAACCACTTTTTCAGGAGGATACTCACCAACTGTTTCCATGTATTAATTTATTTTGGAGAGAGTCAATGCAACCAATATCTTGCCTCACCGATCAATTAGTACTTGAACACTCGCAAGAAGATAACATCATCGGAAACATTATTTTACTTATGAAGGTTGCACACCTCCAAGAAATTTTTTATGTGTTGATGAGGGTCGTCATCCATGGAGTTGTGAAACTGTCCCACCACTTTTAGCATAATATAGATACTACAACCAATTCTTAAGGAGGCAGTGTATACCCTTGGTGGGGCAATAGCGCTCACATATCCAACTTCCTCAATGACAGTAGNCAGCCTCCTGCCTATAGTATGTGGTGCACAACACATCCATAGACAAGACACTACTTAGCACGGCTTGCAGACTCCCTGGGACACGACCTGCTCTGATACCCACATATCCAACTTCCTCAATGACAGTAGCGAACACATTTTCCAAATATCCAGCCGAAAAGGCGGCCATAATTCTGTATCACAAGTCAAAAACAAAAAGAGCAGGTAAAAAATTATCTAAGCAAGCAAAATAGATGGTTAGAGCTAGATAGGGATTATGTCGTAGTCCTCGGCAATGGCGCCATAAAATTTGATGTCATTCAAATTCACACCCAATATCAGATTATGTAAATGATCGATCAAAATATAGAAACCCAACAAGGAGTTGGCATCAAATCCCACAGAGTTGTGAACTCCTCCCACTCCACCGGTTCTGCTTCTGCTGGTCTCCCTTCCATCCATTGATCATACCAGATCTGAGCTACCCCATTAAGCTGGTAGGTAGTCAGGTTAGCACTCTCAGAGGAGCTAACACCCATAATTCAGGTAATCTTCCTAATCTCATCCACGAACTCCTGTGGGTCCTCTCCCACAATAGACCTATGGAAGGCTAGAGGGTTTATTTGGGTAAAGTCCCGAACTCAGGCAGTTGTTACGGACCCATTAGTTTTAACCAGAACAACTTTCTGGTTCATCTTGTTTGTGACTTTCTGTGCGAGCAGTTGGATTGCCGTTCTAAACTCTGCGGAGGACACAGGGTCATCCTGAAGGGATGCTGGAGCTAGTGGGGCAGGTAGGTGATTCTTTTCGGCCTTCTTCCATTACCACGTCTTGGAGGCATGATTTCACTTAAATGAAATAAAGCACGAGTTAGGAGAATGTTTCTGGAATTGAACTTCAACGCATGATAAAGATTATGAAAAAAAGGGAGTTTTGCTAATAACGTCTTGTAGACTCCTCGTCATGAGTGTTGCGCGCTTCACACCCATAAAGAGGACTCAACTCAACGCGGCATTTAGACATCTTAGAATACTTTAAACCAAGTGCTCTGATACCAAGTTTATCACGATCCGAGTCTATCCTGGATGATACATGGTATTTGGAGTCACAAGTAACTCCAAGCCAACCCATGGTCTATCATAACACTAGTAATCTGAGTAATATCATACCTGATGCTTTAAAAATAACAAAATACCATTTATGAGGAAGAACTAAACAATAAAGCTTTATACAACTGAAAGAAAAATAGAAAATTTTGACCTATGTCTTAAAGTCATCTATATCTGATGAGTTGCTGGGACCAGCCCCCAGCTAACTCTAAGTCTAACTGAAAGAAAAATAACTAAAGGAAAATAACAAACGTCCTCGAAAGATGAGGACACACCACTAGCACAACTGATAACTCTTGGAGAAGATCTACTAGCGGTGTCGAGACTGAGAACCTGCAGCTGTGTCATAAAATGATAAAGCATAGAAGGTATGCGTCAGTACATAGAATATACCGAGTAAGTAGGAGAAGACATAACCTGGAAAATAATTAACTAAACTGTAATGACATGCAATGACCCACTGAGATGCTAAAATTGAATAAACTGAAATATACTGAGATGGTCAAAATGACCCTGCCTGATGGTCAAAGGCATGCCATAAATCTGAGATACTGATCTGAACTGAGCAATCTAAAACTGTTCTGAGCTAAGCTAATTGAGACTGTACTTACTAGTTGGAGAGTTTATAACCGACGTATAACCACATGAGCTAGACGTGGAGTTCAATGTATACACCCCATCGGTAGGACCCAATATACCTTGCCAGGGTATAAAGGCATGAGTTGGGTGAACACAAGTCTGGGTCCATAAGGCCAAATAAAATAACCTATGGTGGAAACGTAGTTCTAGGAAGCTGGGTGCACTGGAACTCCGGTCCGCTCGGTGCTAAGTCCAACTCCCACTAGATAGTCCTAGACTGACTACTAAGCTGATAGCTAGAAATTAGGGCACAAGAATAGGTCAGGAATACCTATTTTAAGTACCTTTATAGTCTTATAAGACCGGATTCTGTAGCTGGTGTTCTAAGACTGGCTAGAGTTGTTTATTTGGAAACGTCGTAACCATCTAAAGAACAAATTGAAATATGAAGCTGCGGGTTCTAATACTGGTCAGATATTCTTATCTAGAAGTATCATAACCATCTAGAAAACCAAAAAAATTTGATAGCTGAGTATAGAACTGATAATAGGGAGGCACCACTAACACCTCAAGAACTGACTGTAGTCAAACTGATTAGCTGACATTTTTGGACAATATTGAGTATGCTAATAATCTTACTGAGACTGGACTAGCATGCATCTAACTGATATTTCAACATATACTAACAATACGAGGATCTCCAAATTTATAGAATCAAGCTATAGGGAAACTAGTCCAACAGGCAAGATTCTACTTTTTCTAAACTGAGAACTAGGGCTAAATCATTCCATTGGATACTAGTTTCACAAAATTTCTAGAAATAGGGAATAAATAAGCAGTTAATATCATGAATAATCTTCCACTTAAAATCATAAAGAAATTTATTTGAAAACTTTGTACATTGCAAATCCACAAGGTTGTAACTGATAGAAGAAATAGAGAAAGGCGTTTTCCGGGGACACAAGGGAAGAAAAATTCCCTTGTTGAATCCCCAGATACCCGGATAAGAAATCCCTAGTGAAGAAAGCTTGAACTTTTTCAACTGACAAAGAGCCCTAGTTCTTGCTTTAGAGGGATGACCTGGGTTTCTACGATCATTTTTCTGAAAGATTAAGTGGCGAATGAGGGAGGAGAACCATTTAATCCCTCAAAATTCTCTGAAGATATGCTTAAAACGACGTAGTTTAGGGACTAAATAGGTGGTAAATTACAAAAATATCCCTGGACTAAAATCTGGAAAACTTCCCAACAGGTAACCAACGGGTCACTCATGATTCAAGTGTAGGGTGAGAGAAATTTCAAGGGAGTATTTCTCACCCTCTTTAAATGTTAATTTGATGCTATGAGGACATAGCATGATTCAAGTGTGGGGTGAGGGAAATTTCAAGGGAAATTTCAAACTTTTTGTGCTTAACGATTTTTGGTGAATGTAATGCTTGTGAGAAATATTTGAAAAATTTTTGTGAGTCAAGCATGAGTTCATCACCCGTTGGTTTTTCTTTTCGGTTCTTTTCCGATGGGGGCTCTTTGAACCCAAGAATAAAAATTTTCTTTGTCTGTATATAATGTTTTTAGTCATAGATAGAGACTATTTCCGATGATGGATGGATGAGGACCGTCTTGAGGAAAATTAGTCAATAGGTTTCGGTTTTTGAATCTGTAGCTAATTGATGGCTTGAGGTTCTTGTTATGTGCTATACATGGTTGTAAGATACAAGTGTGGTTTGTGTTGAATCATGTGAGAAGTATATAACTTTGTTTGAGACACTTAGGCTCTTGAATTTGACTCGATGTAATTGAAGCTTAATTTTGAATTCTGGTTATTAGCTAAGTTAAGAGTCTGCAGAATGTGTATTGAATTGAGCATGTGCTGTTAGTGTAAGTTTTTCGAATATTCCATGCTACTGTGGAGTTTCTTGAACTTGCCTGGTGTGTATATAAAATGAAATGAAGGATGTGAATTGTCGGAGATGATTTAGGCACTTCTTTTAATGAACCTAATTTTTATCCCTCACTTTACCTACCTTAAATGTTGAATCCTAGTGAGCCCCATTGAGCCTTAAGCCTATTCTTTGATAGCTACAACATAAGCTTAATCCTTTTTTCTTTCATTAGCGTTGAATTTGTTATTCATATCATGATCATATTAATATAATGATCATATTCATATTCATATTCATGCAATTATCATATTCATATTAGCAACATGCAATTATCATATTCATATAATGATCATTTAAACCAAAAACTCAGGGAATGACTACCTCCGATTCATATAACATAGCTGAACTGATCTCATGCTTCACATACGCATCCATACACATAAAAGAAACTTTAATACATGAACTGAACATGAAAACTAAATGGAGTCACAGAGAAAAACTGATATCTCAAGTTGGAACTGATCATGTAGAGAATATGTGTGGGTATTCAGCCAGCATATCCGCTTCGGCTTCCCATGTAGCTCCTTCCACATGTTAATTCCTCCATAACACTTTAACTGAATCTACTTATTTGTTCCTTAACCTCCGAACCTTACAATCAAATATCTCCACCAGGACCTCCTCATAGCTAAGACTATCTTTCACCCCAATTTTGTCCTCCAGAACTACTTGAGCTGGATCTTCCAATCAGTTCTTCAAAAGAGACACATGAAAGATAGGATAAACGGAAGATAACTCGGAGGGCAAGTCCAACCCATACGCTACTTTACCAACTCTTCTCATAATCCGGTAGGGACCAACATAACGGTGAAGGAGTTTTCCTTTCTTCCAAAATCGCATGACTCCCTTAATGGAAGATACCTTCAAAAATACCCAATCATATACCTCGAACTCCAACTCTCTCCTCCTCACATCGGCATACCACTTATGATGACTATGAGGGATTTTCACCCTGCCCCTAATCAACTGAGCCTTCACCATAGGCTCTTGAAAAGAATCAGGCCCTATCATAGTTGCGCACCAACCTCAAACCATCCGATGGGCGATCTACATCTCCGCCCATAAAGAGCCTCAAACGGCTCCATCTGCATGCCAGAGTGATAGATGTTATTATTAGAAAACTCGATAAGGGGAAAGTGATCATCCCAAATACCACTGAAGTCCATCACACATGCTCTCAATATATCCTCGAGAGTATGGATTGTCCGCTCCGCCTAACCATCCGTTTGCGGATGAGGCTCTGTGCTAAGCTTAACCTTAGTCCCAAGCCCCTTCTAAAAAGATCTCAAAAAATAGGAGGTAAACTGAGTATCTCGGTCCGAAATAATAGACAAGGGCACTCCATGCATCCAAACCAACTCTCGGATATATATCTTGGTATAATCATCCACCGAATCTGTGGTCTTCACCGGTAGGAAATGTGCAGCCTTGATCAATCTGTCTACCACCACCAGAATAGAATCATATTTTAGGCGAGTACGAGGCAGGCCTATAATGAAATCCATATTAATCTCTTCCCACTTCCAAGTGGAAATTCTAATATCCTGAAGTACACCTCCCAACCATTGATGCTCAACCTTCACTTGCTGACAGTTCGGGCACTTTGCTACAAATTCAGCAATATCCCTCTTCTTCCCATTCAACCAGTATATTTCCCACAAGTCATCATACATCTTGATTGCATCTGGATAAATGGAGTATCAGGATCCATGAGCCTCATGAAACATCCAACTCCTCAAATCATTAACATTTGTAACACATAGGCGACCCTGGTACCGCAGCACACTATCTCCCCTTTGGGAGAAGACCTCTACCTTCTGACTTCGAACGACTTCTTTCACCTTTACCAACATCGTATTCTCATCTTGTCTAGCTTTCACATAAGTCACCAGGGATGATTCTGATCCATTTTGCACAACAACACCGCCATCGGTTAAGTCAACCAACCTAACTCCAAACCTTGCAAGTTGATGGACATCTTTTACCAGCTCCTTCTTTCCCTCATCCGCATGGAACACACTATCCATAGAGAGCCTGCTAAGTACGCCTGCTACCGCATTAGCCTTACCCAGATTGTAAAGGACACTCATATAATAGTCCTTGAGTAGCTCCAGTCACCTCCATTGCTGAAGATTGAGGTCCTTCTGTGTGAACACATATTGTAAACTCTTGTGGTCCGTTAACACATCCACATGGACTCCATATAAGTAATGCCTCCATATCTTCAATGCGAACACCACTGGGGCAAACTCAAGATCACATATTGGGTAATTCTTCTCTTGAACCTTCAAAAATCTAGAGGCATATGCTATCACCTCTCCTCGCTGTATCAATACACACCCGAGCCTGATTATAGAAAAATCGCAATACACAAAAAAACCATATGTACCCTTAGGTAGTGTCAACACTGGTGTGGTAGTGAGTCGATTCTTCAATTCATGGAAGATCTTCTCATAAGCCTCTAACCATTGAAACTTCACCTTTTTCTTAGTCAACTTGGTCAAGGGTGCTGCAATTGATGAAAAACCTTTAAAAAATCTCTCGTAGTAGCCTGCTAGGCCTAAGAAAGTCCAAATATCCGAGGGATTCATTGGTCTAGGTCAATTCTTCACCGCTTTGATTTTTTTAGAAACTACTTTTATGTCCTTTCCTAATACTACATGGCCCAAAAATGCTGCCAAGTTCAACCAAAACTCGCAATTGCTAAACTTTTCATACAATTGGAGATCCTTGAGAGTCTGCAACACTACTCTCAAATGAGCAGCATGCTCCTCCTCGCTCTGAGAGTATACAAGGATGTAATCAATGAACAAAATCACGAATATGTCTAGATACGGCTTGAACACTCTGTTCATTAGGTTCATAAAATCTGCAGGAGCATTTTTTAATTCAAAAGACATAACTACAAACTCATAATGTCCATACCTCATCTTGAAGGCTGTCTTTGAGATACCACTCTCCCGAACTCTGAGTTGATGATACCCGGACCTGAGATCTATCTTTCAGAAAGACTTGGCACCCCGATGTTGGTAAAACAAATCATTGATAATCGGTAAAGGATACCTGTTCTTAATGGTGACCTTGTTTAATTGCCAATAGTCAATGAATATCCAAAGGGAACCATCCTTCTTCCGGACAAATAAAACTAGTGCACCCCATGGAGACTTGCTCGGTCTAATGAAGCCCTTATCTAATAGGTACTTCAACTGATCCTTCAACTCTTTTAGCTCAGCTGGAGCCATCTTGTAGGGAGGAATAGATATAGGTTGTGTATCGGGTAGAAGGTCAATACCAAAATTAATCTGTCGCTTGAGAGGAACACTTGAAAAATCATCGGGAAATACCTCTGGATACTTACACACCACCGGAACTGATTGGATAGTCGGGGTCTCAGACTCAACATCCTTAACTCTTAATATATGGTACATGCAACCATTAGAAATAATCATCCGAGCCTTAAGATATTAAATAAATCGACCTGTAGGTACAGCCGAACTACCCTTTCACTCAAAAACTGATACTCCCGAAAAACGAAATTCCACCGCATGGGTTCTACAATTTACAGAAGCATATAACGCATACAACCTATCCATGCCATGAATAATATCAAATTCGTTCCTGGCTAACTCTACAAGGTCCGCAGAGGTGACTTTATGCAATATAGTGATCGGGCATCCTCTATACACCCGCCTAGCTACAACCGAATCACCGACAGGAGTAGAAAAAGAAAATGGTTCTGATAGAGTCTCGAGATTGACTCCAAAGCTACTATCAACGTAATGGGTAACAAAAGAAAAAGGTAGATCCCGGATCTAGAAAAGCATAAACATCAATATGAAAAACACACAACATACCAGTTACCACATCCGGGGAGACCTCCTACTCCTGGCGAGTGCTAAAGCATAAAACCTGTTTTGGCGCTGACCGCCGACTAAAATATTTGTGGCACCCTACTGAGGGGGACGTGCTGCTGGAGCGGTAGAACTGGCTGCTGGCATATGAGCTCCACCGNAGTCAGAGCTGCTTATCTGGAAGCATCGCAACCGTCTAAAGGCTGGAGCGGTAGAACTGGCTGCTGGCATATGAGCTCCACCGACCCCTAATCTGGCTGAAGTGAAATCCCTAAGTCTGTGTTAAGGTTTTCCACATCCAAAACTAGCATCCGAGCCGACTAGGCACCTTGCGAGATGACTCTGTTCATACTTCGCATAAGCTAGGAAAGTGCGCTATATCTACATACATCCCTGGTCCCTAAAATTTGTAGCCCTGCTCCTCCGATCCCCTTTAAATCTAGATGGCGTACTAGCCGATGATGGTGCTGGAACAATAGACCTTTGCTGAGACTGTTGACGTTGTCCACCCCCTGATCTGCCCTGAAAGATCCCATAACTATTGATCCTGGACTTCTTGTCCTCTATTTGCCTCCGATATACCGACTCCATATGCTGAGCATGCAGCACAATGCGGGGAAAATCTATATCTTGATGCAACATGGCAATCTGTAGTCCTTATCCAAATAGTTCGCTAATCCATGTACAAAACGGCTCACCCGAGCCCTCTGGTCTTCCACCAACTCTGGTGCATATTTATATAGTTGGGTGAACTCCAATTCGTACTCCAAACCGACATGTCATTCTGCTTCAAGTTAACAAAATCGGCTTCCTTTTTCTCCCTAATCTCCCGAGGGAAGAATCGATCCAAGAATGTTGTGTGGAACTCTTCCCAACCGATTGGGCCTGCACCCACTTCCCTAGAATCTCTCCACTATTTGAACCATATGTGGGCCACCCCTTTTAGCTGATGGGAGGCCAACTCAACACACTTTCCAATGTTCACCCCCATAACTCGGGTGATCTTTAGTATCTACTCGATGAAATCATGTAGATCCTCATCCACCTTGGACCCAATGAACTCCGGAGGGTTCATCCTCAAGAAATATCTAATTTGGGCTGCTGCCGTATTGCTGTTCTATGGAATATGTGTCTGAGAGCCATCTATATCTGATGAGTTTCTGGGTCAAACCCCAGCTAACTGTAAGTCTAACTGAAAGAAATATAACTGAAGGAAAATAACCATCTTCCTCGAATGATAAGGACACACCACTGACGCAGATGGTAAATCCTGGAGAAGGTCTGCTAATGGTGTTGAGACTGAGAATCTGCAGCTGTTTCATTTTATGATACAGCATAGAAGGTATGCATTAGTAGTTAGAATGTATTTAGTAAGTAGGAGAAAACATAACCCAGAAAATAATTAACTGAACTGTAATGACATGCATTACCCACTGAAATGCTAAATATGAATAAACCAAAATATACTGAGATGGTAAAAATAACCATATCTAATGGTTAAAGGCATGTCGTAAATCTGAGATACTGATCTGAACTACTATACTGAACTGATATGAACTGAGCAATTTGAAAATGTTCTGAGCAGACCTAACTAAGATTGTACTTACTAGTGTGAGAGTCTATAACCGACATATAGCCACGTGAGCTAGATGTGGAGTCTGATGTATACATCCCATCAGTAGGACCAATATACCTTGCCAGCGTATAATGGCATGAGCAGGGTGATCACATGTCTGGGGCCACAAGGAAAAATAATATAACCTACAGTAAAAACATAATTATGGGAACCTAGGTGAGCTTGAACCCCAGTCCGCTCGATGATAAGTCCTACTCCAACTGGATAGTCCTAGACTTACTACTAAGGTGATAGTTCAAAATTGGGGCCCAAGACTTGGTCAGGAATATCTATCTCGAAGTACCCTGATCGTCTTATTGGACTAGATTCTGTAGCTAGTGTTCAAAGACTGGCCAGAACAGCTTATCTGGAAGAATCGTAAAAGTCTAAAGAACACACTGAAATTTGAAACTGGGGGTCCT
The DNA here is from genome assembly GCA_018107945.1 of Datura stramonium. Classification (NCBI taxonomy): domain Eukaryota; kingdom Viridiplantae; phylum Streptophyta; class Magnoliopsida; order Solanales; family Solanaceae; genus Datura; species Datura stramonium. Next base: position 25,856 of record JACEIK010000751.1, read on the forward strand.
AAGACTTGCCAGAGCTGCTTATCTAGAAGTGTCATAACAATCTAAAGAACCACAAAAATCTGATAGCTGAGTCTAATACTAATAACTGGGAGGCAACACTGACACCTCAAGAACTGTCTGTGTAATACTGATTAGCTGACATTTCTAGACAATACTGAGTATGCTAATAATCTGACTGAGACTGGACTAGTATGCATCTGACTAAGATTTCAACATACACAAACAATACGAGGATCTCAGTACTGATAGAATAAAGTTACAGGGAAACTAGTCCAACACGCAAGATTCTACTTTATATTAACTGAGATCTAAGGTTAAATCATTCCACTAAATACTAGTTTCACAAAATTTCTAGAAATAGGGAATAAATAAGCAGTTAATATCATGAATAAACTTCCATTTTAAATCTTAAAGAAATTTATCTGAAAACTTTCTACATTGTGAATCCATAGGGTTGTAACTGATAGAACAAATAGAGAAAGGTTTTTTTTGGGGACACAAGGGATGAATAATTTCCTTGTTGAATTCCCACATACCTGGATAAGAAATTCCCAGAGAAGAAAGCTTGAACTTCTGCAACGAACAAAGAGCCCTAGTTCTTGTTTGAGAGGGATGACCTGGTTTTATATGATCGTTTTTATAAAAGTTTAAGTGGGGAATGAGGGAGGAGAACCATTTATTCCCTGTAAATTCTATAAAAATATGCTTAAAATTATGTGGGGACTAAATATGTGGGAATCTACAAAAATATCCCTGGACTAAGATATGGAAAACTGGCCGACAGGGAACCAACGAGTCACTCAATGAGTCGTTGGTTGAGACCATGACTCATTAGGACCAGACGTTGGTCCTACTATCCGGGTCCTGGTTTCAATGGATCTGCCAAAGGGGAATACCACGAGTCGTTAGATGAACCAACAGGTTGTTGGTTGATCTCGTGGCCATTGAATGACAAAACTTTAAAGGTTTGGCAATGGGCGACACAAAGAGTCGTTGGTGGACCTAACGGGTCGTTGTGTCCAGTATTTACTTTTACTGGAAAGATTGAAGGATTATTGAACCTGACCCCACAAGTGGTCAGAACGACTCATTGTGGGATACAATAGGTCATTGTTTCCACTCATCATCACTGAAGGGGTTTCTGGGGTCCTCAACTAATGACTCACACCACGAGTCGTTGTTTCTGACGATGGCTCGTTGGTTGATTCATGGGGTCTTGGAAGAGGGACTTTTTAGCTGGGGACCAACGAGTGACAGGATTACTCATTGTTTCTCACAATGGGTAATTCCTTGTCTCATTGGTTCTCGAAGGACCACACTAGGCTAACCACGACTGACAGAACGAGTCATTGGAGCTGACCACAACTAGTTGTCTCATTCGTTATGAGGCAAATTTTCTAGTTTTCTTCTGAATCTTTCTTGCAAGGTCTGAGTCTGGTCTAGGAAAGTTTTTGGGTGTTAGAAACGGTGTCTTTCAACATAACCATAGGTTTCAATCTAGTTTAATTTTATCAAATTGAAGAGAACTCCATTCTAACCAATTGCTTATTTGAAAATTTTGAATTCAACCTATGTCTAGGGGAATCCATTAAACAAGGATTATGCCTTGAATCATTGTTGATTGATGCTAACTCAACCCAAAATTTCTCTATAAAGCCTTACAAGGGTAATTGGGTAGGATTGGATGATTCTCATCACCAATCATGAGCTACAAACAAAAATAATCAATTGTTAAATAGCCCAATTAACATATTGAATCATTAGGGTTCACAACCCTATACTTGGGTTTAGTTACCATGGCTAGAAGAAAGAAGAAAATAAAAGTAATAATACATTCTTACCAATAAGAAATGAAATTTTCACATGATAGATGATAACCTTCAATTACAAAAACTAGATCTACAATCTACCATAAACTAGGGCTAAAATTAACTACGTTCTACTCACTACACTAGCTATGAACTAAGGAGTGCAAAAACTCTTGAAAAGTTACAAGAAAAATGTATTTATACTATGCTCCCAAAAGCCCATTAAATTTGAACATCGGAGTGTCAGGTGTGCAAGGACAGTTCATCCTTTAGATCGTCCTTTACATTTCTACTTATGTCCCTTGATATGTCGTCCTTTAAGAGTCGGATCATCCTTTGGAAAGAGGTCCATACTTCACTTCATACTGGAGAAGTCCCGTTTTGCCAAGCTCTGATCTAGCTATCCATTGACAGAACTTCCTTTCAAATGTATTCTAGGGACCCAATTTTCTTGATTTCTGGAATTTGCTGCTACGGAGGGACGGACCGTTATTCAGACTAATGGTCCGTCTTTTGCCTCATCTATTGAGCAATTTTCTGGTCTTTATACAATGTATTTGGATCTTGAAATATAGCACTATAAGGTTTGTTTCTACTTAATTTTAACTCCAAATGACATGCAAAATGCTATAAAAGGAAGAAATGATGTGTCACTAATGCCCGACACATCAGGACATATGAACAATGCTCTGATACCATGCTGTCAAGACCTAAAATTATTATTGAGCCACAAGGGCACCCACAATCGCCGTAGGTGAACTTCATTCCTTTATTAATCATTTAACAATATGAATGATGCAGAAGTAATGAACAAAATAAACTAACTTCAATAAGTATGGAAAAGATGAGTCAAAAATCAAAACAACCCTAGGACCTGGTGACATTAGTAAAAGATAATCTAAAAGTACCAAATGAATATGAAAAACTAAAGCCACTATCTAGAAAGAAATAAGACAGGAAATAAAAAAAGAAGTCTCTAGAATTTAGTATGGTTGAAGAGAATGCATCTCATATTGAACTCTAACCCCAACAATCTTCAACCATGGAGCAACTCAAGTACCATTAGTACTTGATTCATTTCCTTCACGCAAAAAGGTGTAGTAAGTATAGAGTGAATAAAGAAAACACTTGTACTCAGCAAAGTTTGATGACTAACCTTTTCTAGAAGTGATGATAAGATATAATCCTAATAATTTCTTTCGATGGTTGTAAATATACAACAATTTTAATTCACCCAAACAAGAGTTTATAGATATAATATCAAACAATGACGCAAATAAAACACGTATTATCTGAAGTTAGCCACACAATGATGATATCACAATTGCCTCGACATAGTTACCATATCTGCTACACTATTGAATATATCAAAATGAGCCTTAAATGTATTGATTCAAATTAATATCACAATCATCTCAACACTTCAACACTCAACTCAATATGAAATACAAAGAAGATGAGATGTAATACAGTGCAATGCACTAGCAAAGAACCTGTATATACCAGCTTGCTCTTTTGTAGTCGGGAGACATGGGGGACTTGCGTGGTCCATATACCAATCGGAACCATTTTATTTCAGCAATAACAAACGTCAAAAATATTTTGTATCAGCAATAACTAATAACATCTAAATTCACTCCTCTTAACCAGAGAATGTAAGCAATCATTGGCAAAATAAAATATACCCCACAATTGTCAGGGAAAATCCCATAGGGAATATTAGTTGATCACACAAGAGTTGTCTATCAAATTGAAGTAACTTGCATCAATGTCTCAAAAACAATAAAGTAAAAATTGGAGAATCACAACTTGTCAATTTAAATACAAAATATGGTCACGAAAACAGGGACGGAGTGTAGAAAATACCTAAGGAGAGAACACTAGGGGTGTGAAATTATCATGGCACCATTGGATTGGGATTATTAACATCTCCTGTCCTTAATTAATAGTATAATTAGTTGTGGAAAAGATGGCATCCAACGTTTCTCAACCAATTAGATGTCTTATACCTCTGGTTTTCTTAAACCCCAAAGCCTTTCTCACAAAAGCCCCATAAACTTGGGTAAGAATCAACTATTTCTAGCTTTGATTCTCAATAGGAGTTTGGCATTATCTATTTCTAGCCCAACCCCACATGGTCAACGCTCAATTACCCACTAATATTTCATCACCTATACTCTAAATTCTTTTTTCAAGCCAAAATATAGTAAGTAAAAACAACTCACATTTGAAATTATGAGTATTTTGATTAAAACATAGATGAAACACTAGAACTATACTAATAGAGTAAATGTAAGATCAATTGAATAATACCCAATTCAAATCAACCCAAATCACACACACACCACAAGGAATTTAGCTACTTATATAAGTAAAAGAAGACATTACATTCAATAATAATTCATCATCCATGTAACAAAATGAGTAATAAAAATACAAGCTCAAAGGTCTTATCTCCAATAGAGTTTTCTACCTTTTCAAGGAAGAAGAAGATGTGTTTCTCTCTCTCTACTTCTATCTCTAATTCAAAACAAAGCCAATAGAATAATGAAAATTCATATGGAATAATGGAAGGTTAATTTCCTTTTTGAGATGTACAAAAATACAGTACATTCTTTCTCCTCTTATTCTGAGATGGACATTTTTACCCCTTTTCTGACGGGCGTCACTTGCGATTCACCAGCGATTTTTTGGTGCTCATCCGCGGTCCACTAATCGGTCATAGCTGATGGCTAGTGATTTCTAGAACCATTAAGCGTTGGCATCGGCGGTTTGCCGGTAGCTAATCTTCCTCGGTACAGTAGGCATCTACGGTTAATTGGTGTTTCGCTGGTGTCCTCCGATTGAGTGTCGGTCCTTGTCTCTCTTTTCATGCTTTTTGCTAAATTTCATGCTTTTTCTACTATAGTTGAATACCTGCAAAGTTCAAGGAGAAAGAGCATAAAATCCACCTAAAGACATGAAAACCGAGGAAAAACTCATGTCTAAGAACCAACTCATCAACAACACATGTTCAAACCATTTCTATCAACAGTAATACACACTAGAACTGTTTCCCATCATCAAAAATTCACACTAAAATTATTTTCCATCGGTATCACAACAGCATAAATTTTTTCACAAAAAATTCAATGGGCACTATTACCAAATAATAATCATGCAAATATATTAACAGTGACATCATTATATATGCACAAATACATAAAACAAGTTCATCAATAAACCCTACCACAAGGATCATTAAGTCACCATCGAGTATCACGTAGTGCATAAGTTTTTGTAAGTTAAGCACATGACAAATCATGCAATACCATTAATACACACACACACACACACACACACACACACATATTACAAATCATCCAATACCATTTACATATATATA
>JACEIK010000751.1:61419-94772 GCA_018107945.1 Datura stramonium
TTTACCCTGTAGTCCAGTCCCTGTGGGTTCGACATTCCGGTTCTTAAAAAGGGCCACTATATTACTTGTACAACCCGTACACTTGCGGGCTCATCACTTTCTCTTAGTAATGAAATAATTGAGTTTATTAATTAATATACTCTTTAGTTTCTTAACAATAAGTAGCTAAATTATCAAGTAGAGGTGTGTGATGATGGGTGCTTAATTAGATTGGGTATTGCAAGATTCATCTCAATATTGCTTAATTAGCATAAGTCTATTGAGTTCTTTCCAATTTATAATTGATGATCCATAGTTGCAATTGTGGGTATACATTTTTTTACTTGATTTTAGCTTGAAAGAGAAGAATTCAAGTACTGGGAGGGACTTTGATGGTGGGAATGGTTGTGATTTTGTAGAGTTGGGATAGAAATAGCCAAAAACCATATTCATAATCTTAATTAGTAGTTGATGACTATAGATAACTCAGCTATTAAACCAAAATCTATTGGTCTAATTGAATTAGGTCTTGAGGTTCGAAAGGATTTGAGAAAAAGGCGTCCATGAGATTGAAAAACATAGGGCGTTGATGTGCTATGGGTTTACAGAATATTCGACGTTCAAAACTAAGAAAATAGCATGGATTTAGGTGTATTTATGTGGATATGAGGTACTTTTCCTTTTGTTACAGGGTAAATAGGTTTTGGAACTGAAGATTGCAAAAGATAGCTTAAAAAAGTGCAAAATGGGCAAAAAGTGCAAACAACAGTACGGATCGTAGGAAGGACCTATGAGTCGTACTGATGGCCGTGAGAAGTTGCTGAAAGTTAAGGTTGAGAAGATGTGACGCATGAGTCCCAATACGATTAGTAGCAGGCTTTTACGAGTCGTGAAGAGGAAGTTCTGGTGAAATCCAAAAGAATTGCATTTGAGTCTGACTCCTGCTTTGAGAAGTAAGTACGACCCGTGAGATGAAGGTATGAGTCGTACCATTCTGGTCATGATGAACTTCAGAAAAACAATAAAATCTCTGATTCAAAGTACGGGAGCTCAGTAAGAGTCATGAGTTGATGGAACGAGTCGTACCCAGATCACACACTTAGCAAGAATTTAGCTAGCTGAGATTGTACTAGAGGAAGCTACAGATCGTAGGTCGAGTCGTGGCACTGGTGGCGACAAATATGGAAATTCACCATGTTGGCTGAGGAAAAGGATTCTTGTGACTGTATAAATATGTTTTAGGTTTTATTTTATAGGGACATCAGTTTTGATCATTTTAGAGAGGATTGAGTTGGTCTTAACTTGTGATACCTGTTCTAGAATTCTTCTTGTTCTTACGACTTGTTCTCAAAATTTTGCGGATTAATTAAAGGAAGTGTTTTTGTCATCCATACTTGTATGTACTGTTTTATGTCTTTAATCATGAATGCAATTCACAACCTTACAACTATAAAAGGTTAAAACCTCCATAGCTAGGGTTGTGGGAACCATGGTGGATTAACAAGCTAAGGTTACACAAAGTGATCTTAAAACCAATACAAATACTTATATTGTATTCTCTTCATGCTTTAATGTTTCTTAACAACGCGCAACATTAGGACATTCCCAAATTCTTTACCTTCTTTGGTTGAAGCGGTAGAGATTAGGAAAAGAGAATTATAATGAAGCCTTGATCTTGACGATCATTGTATTAACTTGAGCTATGGTCGCAGGATAGTTAAATCTGGAACTTAGTGACAACGGATAGTTTTGAAAGCGCTCATGAGAGAAGGTCGAGTGATTGAGTATAGTCATTCAATAGGGACTGGTCAGTGGTTTTAATGAACCTAAGTTATCAGTTCTATAAGTAAGTAGTGGTGACAATCACGAGTGTATACCCGAAGTAGTTATGAACCCATGGGGAACACAAACCCTGGTTATCCTTTCGTATTGATTTAATGTCAGAATTTTGATATTTGCTTTTATTATTGATTTTCTTTAGAATCCCCCTATTTTGAAGCAACTACCTTACTAGTTCAATTACCGGCTATAATCCAGTCTCCCTATTCCCTGTGGGATACGACCCCAACCTCTAGTTGTGTTCTTTATTAACAACGTCCGCTTCTCACTTCAGTAAGAGGTGTGGCTTTAGTGTTATCAAAAAGTGGCGTCGTTGCCATAGAATACAACTGAAACCAGGTTATTAGCTTGTAATAAACATTTTGGTAGTTATTTCTTTAATTATGTTTATTTTTTTGTTTTTGATAACCACAGGCTGTTCTCCGGTGAATGCCAAGCACTTGGAGTAGAGGAGCACCTTTTGTTCCATTAAATCCAGAAATTGAAAGAGCACTGCATAACATGGAAAACCACGAGCAAAGAAAGGCCCGCACAGTTGAAGAAGCTAGGCAAGCGGAGTTAGCTTGGCAAGATGCACTACAGCATGCAAAAGATGAGAGAGAGGAAGTGGTAAATGTTGGTCGACAATAGAGGGGCAACAGAGCTCATAGATTCGCCCATCAATACTTTGACGATGATGATGACCCAGATATTGATGAAGTCGTGTCAACTGGAGAAATTATGCCACCACCACTGCCCGTTGGGGCCATATTCGACATTACAAGCACCATGATTCAGTTACTAAATATTAAAGGGGTGGTTAGGGGTCACGTAGTGGATGACGCCAACCTGCACCTAATGAACTTTGTAGGCATATGTAAGGCGTATAGGTTTCCCGGAGTAATCCAGGATGCGATACAGCTTAGACTCTTCCCTTTTTCTCTATCTGTGGAAGCTACTTCTGGTTATCGGAGTTGCCCAACGACTCTTTAACCAACTAAAGGGAGCTTAAATAGGCCTTTTTGGAGATATTCTTTCCCCGTCCAGGATGTTACAGCTAAAAGATGAGATCTATAATTTTTGACAGATGAAGACTGAGGCACTTCATGAAACATGGTTGAGATTCAAAAAGAAGTTGACTAAGTGCCCGAACCACAAAATTCCACATGGTAGTTTGTTGGAAATTTTTTACAAGTCTCTGAACAATAGCACCAAGGTTGTAGCAGACACGGTAGCTGGTGGAGCATTGATGAGTTGCATCTGGGAGCAAGCTACCACCATTCTTGGCAGGGTAACTAAGACAAATGGGGCCTGGCACACTAGGGAGGCTGATTTAGTGGCAGGCACATATGTTGTTGGGTTGACTTCAAACCAACGAAGAAAAGAAGAAGAGCGCGACCAGGAGTTTGCTCACATGTGCACTTCATTGGACTTGATGACAAATCTTATTATGGGAGCAGGATCCAAGAAGTTTAATGCAGTGGGTAATCAAGGAAGGGAGCAAGGAGCTGATCACTTTGACTCTGAGGAGGAGGCAAACTTTTTGGATAACCAGGTGGTGGGTTTTCAAACCAATGCCCAAGCATCTGGAAAAGGTAATTGGGGCCAAGGTTCTGGAAATCAAGGTCAGAACCAGTATAGAGACAAGTACAACGGAAACAGGTTCGAAGATAGAAGTTGAGGTCGTGAGTGCGAAGGTGATTGGAGGCGCAATGATGGCTATTGCAATGAACGGGATGGATTCTATGTGCCTCCCAATGCACGAGAAGGGGAGGCTGGTTAATCAATGTTAGAGAGCATGATGGATGAGATGTTGAAAAAGGCGAGGTCCACCGATTATCAGCTAAAGGAGATCCGAGGAGATTAGTCAAGTATGGGTTAAAAGGTGGATTCACTTGCTATTGCCATCAAGAAAATTTAACACTATCTTGGGCAACTATCAGCATCGATGAACCCTAGAAAAAAGGGTACACTTCCTAGCAACACTATCCAAAATCCGAAGAATGATGCACATTGTATGGAGGTAATGACTAGGAGTGGTAAAACCATAGTTGACCCCCTGTTTCCAATTGAAGTTGAATGGAAGAAAGAGAGAATAATGGAGGATGATGACACAAGTGCTGAGAAAGAGACTGGTGAGTTGCAAGAGGCCCCGAGAGGTGAGAAGGAACCTACCAAGGATCAAGGGGAAACGCAAGTGCAAACAGCTATCCCACGACCACCACCACCATTCCCCCAAAGGATGAAGAATAAGGTGGAGAATGGTAAGTTCCAAAAATTCCTTTCAATGCTTAAGCAACTGTTTGTGAGCATACTATTGGTTGAAGCTTTAGAGCAGATGTTAGGATATGCAAAGTTTATGAAGGAACTTGTGACAAAGAAAAGATGTGTCAGCTATGAGCCTATTAACGATGTGCATCACGGCAGTGCCATAGCTACAAGAATTTTAGCACAAAAAAAGGAGGACCCAGGTACCTTTACTATACCATACATGATTGGTAATGTTGAGTTCGCAAGGGCACTCTGTGATTTGGGAGTTAGCATTAATTTGATGCCCTTTGTTGTACTCAAGAAGTTAGGATTGAGAACTCCTACACCAACCAACATGCGGCTACTGATGGCCGACAGAACAGTTAAGAAACCAGTGGGGATCCTGATCGATGTGCTTGTCAAGGTAGATAAATTTATATTCCAACAGACTTCGTGATTTGGGATTGTGAGGTTGATTATGAGTTCCCCATCATTTAGGGGTGACCATTCCTTGCGTCCGGGAGAGCTCTAGTAGATGTAGAAGCTAGCCTGTTGAAGTTTAGGCTAAATCAAGAGGAGGTCACATTCAACATCTACAAGACAATGAAGCAACCCAAGGAATTTAGTGTGATCTCAAAAGTAGGAGATGAGTATGAATCCCTTGACGAATTTTGAGTAGTCAAGAGATTTTCATCGTGTCGCGATGCTAAATCAGGCGTTGCATGGGAGAAAACCCATGGCAGGTGAAGTCTGAGTAGCCCAGGTATGTTCTCTTCCATTATAGATGATTCTTCGGGGACAAAGCTAACTTTTCAAAAAAGGGGATGGGATGTACTTGTGATTTTTGGATTTTTGTTCCATCTGAGGGTTTTTTTTGCCGTGTTTCTTTTCCCTTGGACTTTTTATCTAGTAGAACCGGCATGTGTTGGATTTTTATTTTTAGTTTGTGATTTTTGTTTAATTAGAAATTAGCTCAGAATACTCAGCCAAGAAAATTACACTAGTCTTGTTTTTTGTGAAACATTGACCCTGTTTAAAAGAATTCTGATATAGTAGCTATGTATTTGTGACAATATGCATGGTTGCTGAGGATCTTTGGATGTCATTTATTTTTTTAGCATGAATAGTTTCGTTATCCATGTATAAACCAGATAGGTTAGGTGAAAATAGTTCATGTACCGTGTGTGAGTGAGGTATATTAGTTAGTTCGGTATTATGGTGTAGATCTAGAACTTTCCTTGTTGGTCTCTGCATAGGCTAAGGATGGTTGGTTAGGATATGGTCATAGGCCATTTTTTGTTTATCTCCCTTTTATCCTATATTGCCCTACCAAAAGTTGCATCAATCCCTTGATCCCAAGTTTGAGCCTTAATAGACCATATTTCTTTGATTTACCGATTAACCGTACCCATTTTTTGTAATGAACCTATTTTGGCCCTGGTCCTTCCTTGGATATTGTGAATCTGAACATAAATAAAATGCTTAAATTGAGGGTGGCTAGAGTAGGGGTGCATAAAAAGTGGGAATAGAAGAAAGGAAAAGAAAAGAAAAGAAAGAAATGGTGGAATATGAGGTGTGGTGAGATGAAAAGAAAGAAACAAAAATATGTTGTGACTGTTGAACAATAAAGCTCAAAGAAATTTTGGAAAAGCTGAAAAGTGAAAACTCACCACACCCATGCAAAAGTGAATAAAAAGGAGAAAAAAGGGAAAAAGGGGAATGAAATAATATAAGGGTGAATTAGGTGAATGGTGTAGCCAATGTATGTAGGGCCAAGGAATGAATAGTGACTTATAAAATCTTCCATCTTTGTCATGTCCAGCCCTGAGCCTACATTACAAGTCATACGAAGTCCTATAGTGATCTTAACTTGACAATCTGAAAAACCAACACAGAGAAAATAAGGGTAAGCCTATGGTATCTGACATATAATACTCGTAACTTCTTTAAGAGAGTCAGCACCTTACTTGCTTAGTACCATATCATGTTTGAAATTTCACATCTGTGTGGGGACTTTATTTGTGTAAGGGTACATGGATTATGTTCGCTTTTACTGTGGGTCTGTGTGAAAAATATTGGTGATGACTTGACTGCCTGTTGATAGCTAGATGACATGTTTAGATCCCTGTTTATGATATTTTGAGGTTTCTTGTAATACATTAGCTGATGTGGTTCCATGAGAAAGGGTCAATAGAGTTTGTATAGAAAGTGCAGGTTTTTTTGAGTATTGGTTGTAGTATCTTAATTCTATTTTCTAGTTGAGCGTCGTGGTTGATTTTTTCTTTTCTTTTCCTGAGGACATACAAAAGTCTTAAGTTGAGGGTGTTGATGTGTTGTGGGTTTACAACACATTCAACGCTCAAAACTAAGAAAATAGCATGAATTTAGGTGTATTTATGTGTATATAACGTACTTTTCCTTTTGTTATAGGGTAAACGGGTGTTGGAATGGAAGATTGCAAAAGATAGCTTAAAAAGTGTAAAATGGGTAAAAAGTGCAGACCATAGTACGGATCATAGGAAGGACCTATGAGTCATACTAATGGCCGTGAGAAGTTGCTGGAAGTTAAGGTTTAGAAGATGTGACCCACGAGTCCCAGTACGATTAGTAGCAGGCTTGTACGAGTCGTGATGAGGAAGTCATGGTGAAATCCAAAAGAATTGCATTTGAGTCTGACTCCTGCTGCGAGAAGTAAGTACGACCTGTAAGATGAAGGTATGAGTCGTACCATTCTAGTCGTGATGAACTTCTGAAAAACTTCAAAATCTCTGATTCAAAGTACGGGAGCTCAGTACGAGTCACGAATTGATGGTATGAGTCGTACCCAGATCGAACACTTAGCCAAAATTTAGCCAGCCGAGATTGTACAAGAGGGAGCTACAGATCGTAGGAGTATGCTATGGATCGTAGGTTGAGTCATGGCACTGGCGGGGACAGATATGGAAATTCACCCTGTTGTCTTAGGAAAAGGATTCTTGCGTCTGTATAAATATGTTTTAGGTTTTATTTTTATAGGGACATTAGTTTTAGTAGTTTTGGAAAGTAGAAACCTTGAGAAAGAGGGGATTGAGTTGGTCTTAACTTGTGATCAACCTGTTCTTGAATTCTTCTTGTTCTTACTACTTTTTTTTCAAGATTTCTCGGATTAATTAAAGGAAGTGTTTTTCTCATCCATACTTGTAAGAATTATTTTATGTCTTTAATCATGAATGCAATTCACAACCTTACAACTATGAGAGGCCAAACTTCGATAGCTAGGGTTGTGGGAACCATGGCGGATTAACAAACTAGGATTATACAAAGAGATCTTAAAACCAATACAAATAGTTATATTGTACTCTCTTCAAGCTTCAATGTTTCTTAACGACGTGCAATGTTAGGACATGCCCGAATTCTTTACTTGTTTTGGTCGTACAGGAAGATATTAGGAAAAGAGAATTACGGAACCTTGATCTTGATAATCATTGTATTAACTTGAGCTGTGGTCGCTGGGTAGTTAAATCTGGAACTTAGTGATAATAGATAGTTTTTAATCCGCTCATGAGACTAGGTCGAGTGATTAAGTATAGTCGTTCAATTGGGACTGGTTGGTCATTTGAATGAACCTAAGTTACCAGTTCTATAGTATTGGTGATAATCACGAGTGTATACCCAAAGTAGTTATGAACTCATGGAGAACACAAACTCTGGTTATCCTTTGCTACTAACTTAATATCAGAATTTTTATATTTGATTTTCTTATTTATTTTCTTTAGAATCCCCCTATTCTGAAGTAACTACCTTAAAAGTTCAGTTACTGGCTATAATCTAGTCTCTCTATTCCCTATGGGATTGACCCCAACCTCTAGTTGGGTTCTTTACTGACAACGTCCGCTTCTCACTTGAGTAAGAGGTGTGGTTTGAGCATTATCAGACATCATCTCGTCTGAAGTTATTTACACTTATTCGCAATGATTTTATGAGCTAGCATATCCTTATTTGATTAGCACCCCATCTACACCACACCTCTAGTCTTTAATCATTATTGTCTATGAATTTTGTTTATTTTTCTATATTAGCTAGCTGGTTTAGAATCCATAATAGTGTTGACTTAATTTTCCCCTCAAATATTTACAGTTTTATTTCTCTTGATTGGTGCGAGTTAATTCAAATTTCCTAAAACAACATTTGTGCAAATCATTCACTAGTCTATGTGGGATTCAGCCCGACATCTGTTGGGAATATTTATTTTGAGCAATGACCGTGTATGCTCTCTCGTTAAGAGGAGTGTAGTTTGGACATTTCACAAGACCATGGATCATAATCATCATTTGAATCACTAATATCTTGAAAATAATTTTATTTTATGAGATTTAAGTTATATTTCAAGTTTAGTAGATTCTACACTTCAATCTCTTGAAAAATTATAATTCTCTTTTTCCTGAATAGTGAAATAAGAATTCAAAATAAACACTTAATCACATAAATCTTTGTGGATATGGTATCTGGACTTCACCATCCTATTTTACTTGATGACCATGTACACTTGTGTGTGTACTTGGCGACATCCACTAAGTTCATAAACAAGTTTTTCTCTTCTAGGAGAAGGATAGTGAGACTTTGGCTCAAGCCTGGGAGAGAGACAAAGGATATCTGCGAGATTTCCCTCATCATATATAGCGAAAGGAGATCATTGGGAATATTTTATAAAGGGTGTAAAGAGAAGTCTAAGATTCTACTTGATGCTACCCCATAGGGATAGATCCTGTCAAAAAGCTATGATGGGATAGATGCTTTGTTGAATCTCACGTCACCTGGGAGTCAAGATTATTAGGAATCAGGCAGAGGTTTCATAGCAAAAGAGGTTCCAGGGAACTTGAGGTTGATGGTGTGGCTGCAATTCGGTCAGATATTAGTCAGTTGGTGAATGTGATCTGCAAGTTAGTTACTACACTAGCGGTAAATTAGTTTCATCAGGTTCAGCATGTTCATACTCTACCACTATCATGTGAGGCATGTGGAGAAAATCATATTTATATAGGATGTCCGTTAAGCCCAGAATCTATTTATTATGTCAAGCAACAAGGTGATGTGCTGTGATTTTACAACACTTTCAAGGTTTAAAACTGAGAAAATAGCATGGACATAGGTATGTTTATATGATATGATGTACTTTTACTTTTTTTTAGGGAAAAATAGGTTTTTGAGCAAAAATGTTCAAAAGATGCCTTAAAGTACAAAAAATCAGCCAAGTATAAATTTCAGTACGAGTCGTACTGAGAATCATTGTGAAAATTAGAAGGCTAGAATAAGAGGAAGGCAAAGTACGACTCTCAATAAAAGCCATAACAAGATGGTACGAGCTGTAACTAGAGTCATGAAAATCTTCATTGAAATTTGCACAAGGAAGTGTCTTGGTACTGGAGGAACTCATGGATTGTAACAAACACTTACGACTCATACCATGAGCTGTGGGGAGCTTCAGTGATTCTTAACGACATGGAAAAATGACAGATGCAACAAGCAAGTATGAGTCATAGAAGGAAGGTACAAGGTGTAGCATAACACTCGTGGAAAACTTCAAAAGATGTCAAAGTTCTCAAGGACAAGCCACAGATGGATTGTACGACTCATAGGACCATGGTACGAGTTGTACCAGCTGCCAACACTTATATAAATCTGCAGCAGCCAAGAATGTACGAGAGGCAGGTATGACTCGTACAATCCTATTACGGGTCGTAGGATTAGTCGTGAGTCAAGATGGTGCAAAATATGGAAAATTCCCTGTTAGCTTAGGAAAAGGTTTCTAATGTCGTTATAAATACCTTTTATATTTTATTTTAGTAGAACAACCAGAGAGAAAGTAGTAGATACGTGTGAAAAGTGTAATTTGTGAATTTTTATCAAGTTTTGGGGAGTACTTCTTAGGATGAACACTCAATTTCATTAGTTGTTCTTGAGATTCTTTATTGATATTCAAATTAGGTTTTCTTCCAGTTATTGTTGTAAGTATTTAATTATTTGTTTGTCTATGAATGCACAATATAATCTTACAATCATGAGAGGCTAAAACGTCCACAACTAGGGTTGTGGGAACCATGGTAGAATAACGAAATGGGGTTACACAAAAGTGATTAAAACCAAATGATAAATACTTGTATTGTATTCTCTTCATCTTTAAACGTTTCATAACGGTGTACAATGTTAGGACTTGCCTAAATTCTTTAATTGCTTGAAGCTAGAGAAGAAGAGATTAGGAAAAGAGAACTAAAATTAGTTCAAAGCCTTTGTCTTTATAATCATTGTATAAACTTGAGATGTAGTCGCAGGATAGTTAAATTTGGGAAAAATCGACAATAGTTAGAAAGAAATCTCTCATGAGACCTAACCAGGTGATTGAGAATAGTCATCCAATAGGGAAGAACTAGTCGTTTGGATGAACCCTAGTTATCAGTTCTATAAGTAAGCATTGGGATTGATTACATGTGTATAGCAGAAGTAGTTATGAACCCATAGGGAACACATACCCTAGTTATTTGAAAATCATGATAACAACCACAATTATAATCTTTCTTTAATATTGTTTTTCTTTGAAACCCCCAAATTTGGAAATAATTTACCAACAAGATTAAGTATCGGCATTAGTCTAGATCTTACCTTATTCTCTGTGGGTTCGACCCCAACCTATTTGTTTGGTTCTTTATTGACAACATCTGATTCATACTTTGCCAGGAAGTGTGAGTTTTAACGTTATAAAAAAGTGGTGTCATTGTCGAGGAATATGGCTAAGATTAGATTAATTTATTATATCTAACTTTTGGTTTTTATTTCCTGAATTATATTTTATTTTTGTTTTTGGATATTCACATACAGTGACTTTAATTTTTCAAATTTTGGACTATATGCTAGGAAGTGTACCCTTATACTTTTGGGTTAGTGATGCAGACATCTATCCTAGCTATTGTTGGATCTACTTAATCGCTGTGGCATGAGATTCAACTTTGTGGCTCATGTCAGATATGTCTCCTTGTATGTCCTTTAGCAAATTATATATGTATTTTGCCTTATTCAATAGCTCACCCATCATGGTCTCCAACTTTTAGGGTCTAGTATCTCCCTCATGAGTCTTAGGAGGAACATATAAACCTGTGCGGTCTTTGCTGCAGCCCTCATTTTATCTCCACTCACCTTCTCGCTTACGTCCTTTTCTCTTATACCTATACCCATTCTTGTTGTAGTTGTCTCTGTTATAGTTCTGACCTTGATACACTGAACCTTGGCACCAAGTGTCCTATCTTGAACCTTGGCGTTGTCCCCAAAACCTGCCACCTAGTTATCCAAAAAGTTTGCCTCCTCCACGGTTTAGACTGCTCATACCATGGTTCCTGACCCTGAGCTCCCACTGTATTTACTTTTTGATCTCTAGAACCTATAATATTCTTCGTGAGTAGGTCAAGCAATGTTCTCATGTGAGCCAACTCCTGATCACGCTCCTCCTCTTTTCTACATCGCTATATAGTCATTCTTTTGGCATATGTACCTACGGTAGATTTTGCTTCCCTTCTGTGACAAGCTCTATTTTTTTTTGTCACTCAATCTAGTATGACAGTTTCTTGCTCCCAAGAGTGACTCATCAGTGCTCCTCTTATCACTATATCTACTACCGCCTTAGTGCTATTTTTCAAAGAGCCGTAAAAAATTCCAACAAACTGTCATCAGGAATTTTGTGATTTGGGCACTTTATCTTCTTCTTCTTAAATGTAAGACATGTCTCATGGAGTGCCTCAGTCTTCAACTATTGGAAATTGTAGACCTCATCCTTTAGCAACAACATCCTAGAAGGTTGAAGAACTTTTCCAAAAAGGCTTGTCTCAGCTCCCTCCAGTTGGTGATGGAGTCACTTGGCAACTTTGACAACCATAACATGGCCTCTCCAAATAGACAAAATGGAAGAGCCCCAGCCTGATAGCATCCTAGCTCACACCTACCAACCTTTTTGCCTTTCAAATCCCCATAAAGTTCATCAGGTGCATATTTCCATCGTCGGCTGGATGACCACTAAGCACGCCTTTCGTATTAATTAACTGGATCATCGTTCTAGTGATGTCAAACTTTTTCCAAGTAGGAAAAAGTGGTGGTACAATGGATCCTATCTAATTGACTTCATCAATGTCCGGGTCGTCATCATCATCAAGTAGAGGAGCATATATATGGCCTCCGTTACACCATCTGTGATGGTCAGCATTGTCTATCACTCTCTGGGGATCCTCGACTCCTTGAAGAGCAACTTGTTGTGCTAATTATGCCAGAGGAGCCTAAGCGGCTAATCTGTCTTGCATCTACTCAGGGGGTTTCATTATGCTCTATATTTTTCAACGTCCTTTAAAGCTTTGGATCATGTGGAATGTAAGGATTTCTACTCCGTCGAGTATATGGCATTCACCAAGTGATAACCTGAGTAGATCCAAAAATAACAGAAAATTGAAATGAGGAAAAAATGACTAAAGTTAAACATAAGAAATTAATCTAATCCTAAGTCGTATTCTCTAGAAATGACGACACTTTTGATAACACCGAAATCACACTCCAGTATAAGTATGATGCAGACATTATCAATAAAGAACCCAACTAGGTTAGGGTCGATGACATAGGGAATATGGTCAGGATGTTGAATAATTCTTACTATTTATGCTTTCAGTTCTATCATCTCCTAATAGGGGGTTTTAAAGAAGTAATCAAGTAAGAGTATTGTAATTTGATGTTTTTGTCAAATTTTTCCATTAACTAGGGAAGTGATCTCCATGGATTCTTAACAACTTCAGGTGTATACACTAGTGATTTATCTCAGTACTTAGCATGTAGAACTGATAACATAGGTTCATACAAATGATTTATTTGTCCCTATTGGATGACATACTCAATCAACATATTAGGTCTCTTGAGTGTTGTCAATTTGTTACAAATTAACTATCCTACGACCGCAGTTTAAGTTATTCAATGAATCATAAGTTAAAGACTTTGTTGTTCTTCTCTTTTCCTAATCTCGGCCTCTCTAGGTTAAAGCAAGTACAGATTTAGGGAAACTCCTAACGTTGCGCTCAGTTAAGAAACATTTAAGATGAAGAGATGAACAATACAAGCATAAGGTTTTATTTCGAATCACTATATATTAACTCTAGTTAGTTATCCACCATGGTTCCCATAACCCTAGTTGTGCAGGTTTTAGCCTCTCATGTTTGTAAGAGAAGAACTAGAATTCATGGAAGAAATCACAATTTGAGACTTACAATGATGATTCAAATAAAACCCAACTGATTATTGCATAATTCAACTTTGAACAATTCAAGAATAATGAATAATATCTACAAGAATACTAGAAAACTCAAGAAGAATCTCAAAACTATTGGTTCTCTATCAAAAAGCTGATCCCTTAACAAAAATAACCTAGAAAAATATTTATACGAATAATCAGAAACCTTTCCTAAATTAACAACGAAACTATTATTGTTGTCACGGCCAAATCCTATTAGTCGTACATTCCATCCGTACAATTCTAGAAAACTTTAGTATTGGTTACGTCATAAGTTCTAGTACGACTTATACAATGTTGTTATGATTCGTACGTTTCTATCATGGTCTTATACTATGAAATCTGGCGTTCTCTGAATATTTCCACAAGTGCTTTCGTATTGATCTCATGATTCTTGGTATTCTTTCTCACCTTGGAGTCTGCCAATGAACTTTTTCTCTGAAGTTCATCATGGCTCCTTAATACGAATCTTATGTGGTCATCTCGACTCGTGGTTTCTACCCATATCAGGAGACTAGACAACTGCACAATTCTATAATTTTCCATGATTGCTCCGGTACGGCTCATATCAAGGGTTGTACTTGGCCATCACCTTGTGCAGTTCCTCTTGATTTTATCTTAAATCCATAGTACGGCTCGTACCACCAAGGTATGGCTCATTCTAGGGCCTGCAACTTCACCATTTTATGCACTCTTTTCACTTCCTTTACAGAATTCAAATCCAACACATGGTTTTCCTAAAAACAAAGCAAAAGTGCATCATATCTATTTAAACACACATCAGACAATGCATCTTTCCTTAATTTTAAGCGTC
Source organism: Datura stramonium (assembly GCA_018107945.1). NCBI lineage: Eukaryota > Viridiplantae > Streptophyta > Magnoliopsida > Solanales > Solanaceae > Datura > Datura stramonium. The sequence goes on from JACEIK010000751.1 coordinate 75,570, forward strand.
AAAGTGTTGTAAAATCACAACACATTAGTAACATACTATCTATGATAATATCTGCTTTTGTGCCTGACGAACAAGTTGATAGGTTGTTGAAGGTGCTACAGGATCATGTGGCAACGATAGGTTGAACAATAGCAAACATAGAAGGGATTAGCAGTTCCTTTTGTATCCATAAAACATTGTCAGATAGGGGGCAAGACCTAGTGTAGAACACCAACGGAGGTTGAACCTGATCATAAAGCAAGTGTTAAAAAAAGGAAGCAATAAAGTGGTTGTATGTAGGAGTCATCTATCCTGTTACGGACAGTCATTGGGTGAGCCCAGTTCAGTGTGTCCCAAGAAAGGGTGGAATGACAGTGGTATGAATTGAGAAAGATAAATTGACACCTCAGAGAATAGTCACAGTGTGATAGATTTGCATTGACTACCACAAGCTTAATACAACCACCAGGAAGGATTATTTCCCATTATTTTTCTTGGATCAGATATTGGACAGGTTGGGTAGGCATTACTATTATTGCTTTCTGGATGGCTACTCTGGGTTCAATGAAGTAATGATTGCCCAGGATGATCATGAAAAGACTAATTTCACTTGCCCTTTTGATACATTTACATTTCGAAGGATTCCATTTTGTTTGTTTAACGAACAAGGAACATTCCAGAGGTGTACGATTACTATTTTCACCGACATGGTGGAAAAGTTTGTGGAAGTAATCATAGATTATTTTTAAGTCTATGGAAGTGATTTTTATGATTGTTTGAACCATTTCGATGTTGTGCTAGCTTTGTGTGAGGAGAACAATCTTATGCTAAATTGTAAAAAATTTCAATTCATTATACGTGAAGGGTTAGTTCTGGGACACAAGAACTCAAAAGTTGGTATGGAAGTTGACAAGGCTAATATTGAAGCCATTAAGAAGCTGCCACCTCCTGTGTATGCAAAAGGGGTGCGTAGTCTTTTCGGACATGTTGGCTTCTACATGAGGTGCATTCATGACTTCTCCAAGATAGCCAACAATGTGTAAGATTTTGGAGAAAGATGTTAACTTTTCTTTCAATGAAGAGTGTGTATAGGCCTTCAAGGTTTTGAAGAAAAAGTTGATAATAGCTCCAATTATCATTGCATTAGACTGGTTATTACCATTTATTAGAATATGTGATACTAGATATTTTGTTATAAAAATTGTTTTAGGGAAAAATGGAGGGAAGAGACTTCATCCCATTTCCTATGAAGTAAATCACTAGGTGCAGCTCAAGAAAACTACACCATGACTGAAAAGGAGTTGTAGGTTATGGTGGGACAAAGGTGGTGGCATACACTGACTTTGCTGCAATAAGATATTTGTTTGCTAAGAAAGTTGCTAAACCAAGGATTATTTAGTGGATACTACTATTTCAGGAGTTTGAAATTGAGATTAAACACTGGAAAGGCACAAATAATCAGGTAGCAGATTATCTCTCTTGATTGGAGGATTGAGAAGTCTTGCATCGTGCCGCGACATAAAATTTGGCGCTACACGGGAGGCAACTTGTGAATGTCATGCCACGACTATAAATAAGAAACTTTATGGGAGGCAATCCATCTTTCTAATGTATTTTTGTTTTGCATTGATGAACAGGGTATTTGAGGAGAAAATATCAAAAAGAAAGGTGAATTTTTTTTTATGTTTGTGGAGAAATACTTGGCGTGGAGTATCAACTGTGGAACTTCAGTGAAAATTTTTTCTTAAGTTGGTGCGCCTCACCAGGTGGGTGTTGGGAAAAATGTTTTTCGGTCCATGGGTCAAACAAGACCTAAGGACCCTAAATTAATGTTAATCCTTAACCCATACCCTTTAGATTTATTTCTCATTCATCCTTTCTCTCTAAAAAGAAGTAAAACAAAGAAAAAAAAGCTCTCTCTCTCTCTCTTTATCCATAACTCCCTTCCCGTTCTCCTCCATTGTTGTCTTCTCCAAAGCTTGGTGAAGCAAGAATCTTTAAATCAAGTAAGTAAATTTTTTCTTTCCTTTAGTATTTACTTTTAAAAGCATGCTCCCATTACCCTCTCATTCGCAAACCAAAAACCCAAGTTCACCATTGTTAATGAATCTTTAACTTTATAATGTAGGTTTTCCATAGCATAAAAATCACTAGTGCTTCCACAATAATGTTGTATCCTTGATTAAATTGTTGTTTTGGTTGAATTATTTTTTGGTTTTGGCTTGTGGGTGTGAAGAGAGGTGGTGAATGGGTGGTAGATATTTTCATGGAACTGTTGGAATTGGAGTACTTTTGTGGAAGAAGAAGTTTCTTGAATAGCATGATTTTTTGATTGTGAGAATAGCGGATTGTAAAAAATTCACACCATCTTAGCAAGGAAGCTAGTGAAATAATGAATACTTGGTTTTGGGTGTATCATGTGACTACTTCACACTTGAGCTATGGTAATGTGACGACTCGAATATAGATCCGAATCGCAACACGGGACAAGGAGTCCCCAGAGACTCCAAGTTGACCCATGGCATGAACATACATCTAACTCAATCAAATAAAGAAAGCGAGAATGCTCAACATAATAACATAGCGGAAGCATAATCATGACATAACGTAGAAAATGAAATGCACATCATACGTGACAGTTGAATACTACATATGGTCTGAAAGCCTCTAACATATCTGATGGGTTGTTGGGACAACACCTAACTAACAACAAGTCACGGGAAAACTAAACATAAAGGATAACTAATATCAACTAGTCCTCTCAGGATGTAGACTCACCTTTGAGCGGAAGCTAGCCGGGAAACGAGGCTAATGAAGGTGATGAGTCTGAAGGTCGGAGAGCCTGTATCATAAAATCATACAGCATAAAGTATACAATTTGTACATGAAATGTACCGAGTATGAAAAGGTAAGTAAAACGGACATTTAAAATACATAAACTTCATAAGAGTAGGATAATATTCTCATAACATAAATATCATAATGTAACATAAGGCTCAAGGTTTGGAAAATATTCATAAATCGATCTTAATTATAATAATAGGAAACATCGTAAGCATGACTTGAGAGAAAAAATATATAAACATAACCATGCATAAATCATGAGGAACAATGGGAGGACTCCTCATAACCGATACCATAATGGTAGAGCCTTACATGATGCCCCAACTATCTCACTCAAGTGGGCAGAGTCGTCCAAGGCTTGCCAAGCGGACATTCAGTATGTGATATCACGAAAGAGGGGATCCATTAACTTTGTAATGTATCGATATGAACCTATGGTGGCACATGGTTATAAGGCACCGGCGTATTAGTCCTTTGAGTATTTGACTACTCGGTGCTAGACACTGCTCTCAAAACATGCACGATGGGGCTCGTATGTAAACCATAAATATCATTCATGATCTTTATGGACAAATAAACATTAACATCGTTGATCCCCACTTAAATAAATGTTTAACCATGAATCAAGGGCCCATGGTTGACCAACTTCATAAAATAGATCAATCATGACGTCCATGCATACTTGTTAAACCATGGGCATTTGAGTAAATCCATATCATAAATCCTCAACCATGATGGATTAAAGAACATCAAAATCTAGGTGAAATCATAACTCAATTTTTCCTCCAACAAGCATGATTGGGAAAAAATTTATTGAAATTTAAATCAATAATTTCATAATCGAATTAGTTATAAATCTGGCCCTTGATTCATTAAATATGATGTGATACATGAGAGATATTAATCCATAGATAAATCATTATAATTTTATAAGAATTTGGGATAAAATCCCATAAGATTTTCAAGTAGAATTTCATGGATTAGAGGAGATTGGGCATGGGTGTGAGCAGATTCACCCTCATCACCCTACATTCCTGAGTGACTTGGATTTTATCACTTCCTTGCCCAAGAGGAATTGAGGAACAATTGATGAAGAAGCTTGGGGTTTAATGCTTCATCACCCTCTACACTCTTGAACCTTGCATGCATGGATGTGAATAAGCGTAGGATAGATTTTCCTCGGCTCTTGCATTCCCGAGCCTTCAAGAGCGTGGTTTAGGACCCTCGGACTTAGGAATGATGAAAATAACCTTAATGAATTCCTGAAATTTCTACACTATCAGTGACAATGATCGATCGTACAGGTCGTACATAGATACCAAGACTCGTGGTATCCGTCCATCGCATATCTGTGATTTCTTAACCTTTTAGATTTTAATATATGACTCGATAGGACGGGTCATTACCATAAACGATCTGGCATCCTCCGTTACTTCCTAACGACTTGCACTTGGACCTTCCCAAGAGCCACATCACGACTCGTGCCTATTTCCAACGAGTCATGGTTTCCATCAATCACTTCGACTAGATATTTTTCTTGCTCCTTCACATGGTTACTTACCACGACTTGTTGTTACTCAAAATGAATAGTTTTATGACTCGTTACTTCCTCCAAGACTAAGGACCAGTCTAAAAATGACTCCATCCATTGACTCATGGCATGTATGGTCATTCCTTGACCCGTTACTCCTAGCGCTGAACCTGCAGAACCTCACCATGGACACATCTAATAGGTCATTGGTGGCACCAAAGATCCGTACCATTACGATCATGTGAAATTTTCCATATTTCTGCCACTTTCCATTTTAAATCCCGAATATAGTTGAGCATTTCAGGATATTACAATATCTCCCTCTAAACATTCATCCTCAAATGTGGAAAACATACAGAAAATAGAGAAAGTGAAATCATCATACTGATTCACGATCATAAAAGTTGACTTAGCGATGTAATGACTAACTACGATTAAAACTACATGGATAAACCGAATTCATGATTCATACATACATCTATATATCACAGAAAACTGGGCACACATGAACTAAATATGAAACTTAATAGAGTTTAGGGTAGGAGCCCGATACCTTAAATTTGGGCCCGAGCCGTCTGAGAATAGAATGTGGGTATCTACAACCTGTCATTTACCCTTCGGCTTCCCACGTAACTCCTCAGCGTGCTGATTTCTCCATAAAACCTTAACTGAAGTTACTTCCTTGTTTCTTAGCCTTTGAACCTGGCGATCAGTATTTCCCTTTGGAACCCGATTCATAACTATGGTTGTCTTTCACACGGGCCAGTTCATCGGGACAACTAGAGAGGCTGGATCACCCAAACACTTCGTTTCAGAAAAGAAGATATAGGAAAACATGATGCACAGAACCTAATTCTTAGGGCAACTCTAGTTCATGCCGACTTGCCCAGCCCGTTTCTGGTTACGCGGGGCCAACATAACGAGGTTGAGTTTTCCTTTCTTTGCAAACCTCATAACTCCTTTCATGGAAACACCTTTGAAAACACCTAATCATCCACTTCGAACTCAAGTTCTGTCCTTCTCACATAGGTATAGGACTTTTGGTGACTTTAGTTGTTTTCAACCAGTCAGTATGAGTTGAACTTTCTCCATGTCCTCATGGATTGAATGCAATCTGTCATTGCAGCTTTACAAACTTCAAACCAGCCAATAGGTGATCTCTATCTCCGCCCATAGAGAGCCTCAAACGGAGCCATTTGAATCTTTGGAGTGGTAGTTGTTATTGTACAAAAACTCAATAAGAGGGAAATGGTCGTCCCAACTACCCTTGATATCAATATTTCCTCAACATATCTCGAGAGTTTGAATTGTCTGCTCTGCTTGACCATCCATTTGCGGGTGAAATGCTATACCGAGATTCACCTGAGTACCTAGTACTTTTGCAACGATTTCCAAAACTTCACAGGTAAATTAGTGTACCTCTATTCGATATGATGGACAAGAGCACTCCCTTGCAATCGAACCAACTCGAATGTATAGTTTTGCATAATCCTCCGCTGAATTAATGGTTTGATGAGAAGAAGATGAACGACTGTTCAATCTCTCTAAAACAACCTAAATGGAGTCATATTGTCGACAAGTGCAAGGCAACCCTTTTATGAAGTCCATATTGATTTCTTCCATTTCCAATAAGGAATGCGAATATCCTGGAGCACACCTCCGGGTCTTTGGTGCTCAACCTTCACTTGATGACAGTTTGAAAATAGCTTGCCATATGACAGTTTGAAAACTTAGCCACAAATTCTGCTATATCCTTTTTCATGCCTTTCCACCAATATACTTCCTGTATGTCACAATACATATTGGTGGAACCTGGGTGTATAGAATACCTGGATCCATGAACCTCGTGCAACATTCAGTTCCTAAAATCATCAACATCTGAAACACAGAAGAGACCCTAGTATCGAAGCACACCATCTCCCCCTTTGGAGAAGACCTCTACCTTCTAATTCTAAATGGCTTTCTTTAACTATGCCAAAATGGGATATTTGTGTTGTCTAGCTTTTACATCATTCACAAAGGACGACTCTGATCCGTTCTTAACAATAATGCCACCATTGGTCGATGCACATCCTTCACCAGCTCCTTTCTCCCCGTACCTATATGGGACACACTCTGCATGGAGAGTCTACTAATTGCATCTGCTACAATATTAGCCTTTACCTGATGGTAAAGGACACTCATGTCATAATCCTTAAGTAGCTCCAACCACCTCCTTTGCTGAAGATTGAAATCCTTCTGGGTAAACACATATTATAAACTCTTACGGTCCAAAAACACATCTACATGGACCCGTACAAATAATGCCTTCATATCTTCAAGGAAAATACCACCGCCACCAATTCAAGATCACGGGTCGATTAATTCTTCTTATGAACTTTCAGCTGTCTAGAGGAATATGCTATAACTTTGTCGTGTTGCATCAATACGCAACCAAGGATGACCCTAGAAGCATCGCAATATACCACAAACCCATCGGTACCACCGGTAGGGTTAATACCGGTGTCGAGGTGAGTCGGGTCCTTAACTCTTTGAAGCTCCTCTCACAAGCATCCGACCATTAGAATTTCACCTTCTTTTGGGTCAATGGCATTGCAATAGATGAAAACCCCTCAACAAACCTCCGATAGTAGCCAGCTAAGCCAAAGAAACTTCTGATATCTGAAGGATTCACTGTTGTGGGCCAATTCTTCACCACCTTTATCTTCTGTGAGTCTACCTACGCACCCTCACTACACACCACATGACCCAAGAACACCATAGAATTTAACCAAAACTCACATTTTCTAAATTTTTCATACAATTGACGATCCTTCAATGTCTGTAACACCACCCTCAAATGAGCAGAATGCTCCTCATCGCTCTGAGAGTATATTAGGATGTCATCTATGAAAAGAATCACAAACATGCCCAGAAATGGCTTGAAAACCCTATTCATCAGGTCCATAAAAGCTGCAGGAGCATTTGTTAGTCCAAAAGACATAACTACAAACTCATAGTGACCATACCAAGTTCTGAAGACTATTTTCAGGATGTCACTCTCCTAAACCCTGAGTAGATGGTATCTGGACATGAGATATATCTTTAAGAAGCACTTGGCACCCTAAAGATAATCAAACAAATCACCAATCCTAGGTAGAGGATACCTATTCTTGATGGTGACTTTGTTCAATTGCCGATAGTCAATGTACATCCGAAGGGAACAAACCTTCTTTCGGACAAATAGAATTGGTGCACCCCATGGAGACTTGCTAGGTCTAATGAAACCCTTGTTTAGTAGGTCCTTCAACTAATCCTTCAACACCTTTAGCTCAGTTGGAGCCATTCCGTAAGGAGGAATAGATATAGGTTGCGTATCGGGAAGAAGGTCAATATCAAAATCAATCTCCTGCTCAGAAGAAACACCTGGCAAATCATTTGGAAAGACCTCCGGAACTAACTTACTACCGGGACTGATTTGAAAGTCGGGGTCTCGGACTTAGTATCCTTAACCCTAACTAGATGGTATACACAATCCTTAGAAATCATCTTCCTAGCCTTAAGATAACAAATAAAACGACCTAGAGGAACGATTGAACTACCCTTCCACTCTAAAACTGAATCACCTGGAAAGCGGAATTCCACCGCATGGGTTGTACAATTAACAGAAGCATAATATGCATACAACAAATCCATGCCGAGAATTATATCAAAGCTAGTCATGGATAACTCTACTAGGTCTATGGAGGGGACTTTCTTCAATACTGTGACTGGGCAACTTCTATGCACCGCTCTAGCTACAACTAAATAACCAACGGGAGTAAAGACTAAAAATGGTTCTAAAAGAATTTCAGGACTGACTCCAAAGCTACTAGAAATATAAGTTGTCCCAAAAGACAAGGTAGCCTTGGATATAACAAAGCATAATAATCAAGGTGAAACACTCATAACATACCAGTAACCACATCCGGTATATTCTCATGTTCCTGACGTGAGGCGAGGGCATAGAATCTGTTTTGGCGATGTTTGCCACCCCCACTAATAGATGCCTCCTGTGGAGCTGAGCGTGCTGGAGTTGTTATTGACCTGGTAGTTTGAGCATGGCCTCTATCATCACACTGTCTAGCCAATGGACACGCCCGACTCATGTGGCCAGATCTACTGCACCCATAACAGATATCTGAGCCGAGCAAGCACTCCCTGGATTGACTCTTGCCACACTTCCCGCAGGCTGGAAATGTGTGCTCTTCCTGTATGCCCCTATGGTCCCTCGAACCTGAGGCTCTGCTCCTATGATCACCCTTGATTTTAGATGGAACACTAGCTGATGATGGTGTTGGAGCTAAAGACCTTTTTTGATTCTGAGGGCGGTGACCACCACCAGATCTCTACTGAGTGAACCTATAGCTGTCTGTGTTGGCCCTCTTGGCTTCTCTCTCTCTCAGATGCACCGCCTCCATCTATTGGGCGTACAACACAATCCAGGGAAAGTCAATATCCTGATGAAGCATGGAAATCCTACAATCCTTTTACAAATAGTTTGCCACTCCATATATGAACCTGCTCACTTGACCCCTTTGATCAGCCACTAACTCTAGGGCGTATCTAGACAAATGGGTGAACTCCAAAGCATACTCGTGAACTGTTATCTTCCCTTACTTCAGATTCATGAACTCTACTACTTTAATCTCCCTCAATACTCGAGGGATGAACCAATACAGAAAGCGATGTGAAACTCCTCCTAACCAATAGGACCTGCTCCCACGACCCTACTATCCTTCCATTGCTTAAACAAGATGTGTGTGACCCCGTTCAGCTGATATGAGGCAAAATTTAGCACACTCCTCCCCATTCAACCACATTATCTAGATGGTTCGTAGAATCCCATCGATAAACTAATGTGGATCCTTGTCCACCTTCAATCTAAGGAATTAAGAAGGGTTCATCCTTAATAAATCTCTTACCTGTGCTGCCTCTGCATTTCCATTTTGCAGGATATGCGCCACTGCTTGCTGTTTGACCTTAGTGATCAAGGCCTACACTAGCAACTGAATGGTTGCCCGGAATTCATAATGGGCAACCGACTTCGATGCATAGTGCTTTTGGACTGGTGGTGCTTGTTGGTGCCCGTCTCCGTTGCCATCCTCGTAGACATCTCCATTCCTATTCCTTCTACCGTTAACTTTGCGGGGATCCATGATTCGGCAATCGCGAATAGCACAAGTTAGACATATATGGTGACATTTAATCGCACGACATAAACCATGAAAGAAGGGAACATTTCCTCAATGTCTGATAGCCTCTTCTTTATAAGTGTGGCGCACTTCAAACCCATGAAAAAGACTCTGCTTAACGCGGCTTTCAGACACCCTAGGATACTTCAAACCTATGGATCTAACACCAAGTTTACATGAACTGAACGTAGACCCAAATTGCAACACGGAACAAGGAGCCACGAGAGACTCCAAGTTGACCCATGGCATGAACATATGCCTAACTCAATCTAATAAAGAAAAATACTCAACATAATAACATAGCAGAAGCATAATCATGACATAACATAGAAAATGAAGCGCACTTCATATCTGACAGCTAAATACTACATATAGTTTAAAAGACTCTAACATATCTGATGGGTTGATGGGACAACACCCCCAACTATCCCGACAAGTAAGGAAAATAGAACATAAAGGATAACTAATATCAACTGGTCCTCGGGAGATGAGGACTCACCACTAAACTGGAAGATAACTACGGGAAACAAGTTAATGACGGTGCTGGGTCTGAAGGTTGAAGTCTGTATTATAACATGATACAACATAAAGTATATGGTCAGTACGTAGAATGTATCGAGTATGCAAGGTAAGTAAAATACACATTTAAAATACATAAACTTCATAAGAGTAGGACAAAATTCTTATAACGTAAATATCATAATGTAACATAAGGCTCAAGGTGTGCAAAACATTCGTAAATCAGTCATAATCATAATAATAGGAGAAAAACTTCATTAAACGTGACTTGAGCTAAAATAATGTGAACATAACCAAGCTTAAATCATGAGGAACAATGGAAGGAATTTTCATAACCGATACCATCATGATAGAGCCTTACATGATGACCAAACTATCTCACTCAAGTGGGCATAGTCATTCAAGGCTTACCAGGAAAGGGACGTGCAGTATGTGACATCACTAAAGAGGGGATCCATTAACTTTGTAATGTATCAAGATGAACCTATGGTGGCAAGTAGTTATGAGACACCAACATAGTCCCTTTAAACACCGGGCTACTCGGTGCCACACACTGCTCCTAAAAACATGCACATTCGGCTCATATGTAAATCATAAACATCATTCATGATATCATAGACAAAAAATATTAACATCATTGATCCCCACTTAAATACATGTTTATCCATGAATCAAGGGCCCATGATTCGGCCAACGTCATAAAATCGATCAATCATGAAGTCCATGTGTACCTGTAAAAAATTGAATATACTTATTAATCATAAATTCATAATGAGCATTGGAGTAAATCCATATCATAAATCATAAATCATGATGGGTTAAAGAACATCAACATCAAGGTAAAATTATAACTCGATTTATCATAGAACATGCATGATTGGGCAAATTTTTTTAGAAATTTAAATCAATAATTTCATAATCGAATTAGTTATAAAATCTGCCCATGATTCATAAAATATGATTTGATACATGAGAGATATTAACCCATAGATAAATCATTAGGATTTCATAAGAATTTGGGATAAAACCCCATAATGTTTTAAAATATAATTTCATGAATTTGGAGAGATTGGGCATGGGTGTGAATGAATTCACCCACTCATCAACCTACATACCTGAGAGACTTGGATTCAATCACTTCCTTACTTTCCCAAGAGGAATTGAAGAATAATTGATGAAGAAACTTGGGTTTTTATGCTTGATCACCCTCTACAATCTTGAACCTTGCATGCATGGATGTGAATGAGACTAGGATAGATTTTCCCCTCATAAAACATTGTATTTTGAGCCTTATACGACGTAGTTAGGACCCAAGGACATAGGATTATCAAAAATACCCGTAATGAATTTCCTAAAAATTCTGCACTATCAGTGACAACGATCGATCCTAGGGGTCGTACATGGATACCAAGACTCGTAGTATCCGTCTGTTGCATCCCCTGTGATTTTTAACGTTTCAGATTCTAATACCACGACGGTAGGACGAGGAATTACCACAAATAATGGTTCGTTGCATCCTCCTGTTACCTCCCCTGACGACTTGTACCTGGACCTTCCCACGAGCCACACCATGACTCGTGCCTATTTCCAATGAGTTGTGGTTTCCATCCATCACTTCGACAGGAGATTTTTCCTGTTCCTTCCACAGTTACTTACCATGACCCATTTTTACTCATAACTAATGGTTCTATGAGTCGTTACTTCCTCCTAGACTAAGCACCAATCTCACAACAACTCCATCCAATTACTCGTGACATCTAACCACCGATCGCTCCTTGACCCATTACGCCCAGCGCGGAACCTGCAGAACCTCACCAAGATACATCTAACCGGTCATTGAAGGCACCAATGATCTGTACCATGACTCGTTCTGTGAAAAAATTTCCATATTTCTGCCACTTTTAATATTTAAATCCCAGGTCTAGTCTTGGGCATTTCCGGTGTATTACAAGTAAATTAAGAATTGATGAAGTGAGGGAAGTGAAACCATGAATGTTAGAAGTGATTTGTGATATAAAGTTTGTGAATTTATTGAGTTGATGTGATTTGTCATGATAATAGGGGAATCCTTAATACCCTATTTGACTAATCCTCACAATTCTGCTAGAGAATTAAGTGTGGGGTCATTTTACGCCGCCTACAACTAATTAGCTATCCTTGATGTTCATGGACTAATTTTGTTTTGGTATTGATTTTTGTTTTTAGGTGCTACAGCTTCACGTGAAAATAAAGGAAAGGAGGTAGCAACCTCGAGCAAGTGGTTCAAAGGGCTTAGGAAAGGAGTTGCATCAATTCGTCGATTCCAGGGGCACCCCCTCCTAGGAGGTTTGGAGCTAAAGTTGTGGAGGAGCATGGAATAAAATGGTTCAATGCTCAAATATAAGATAAATATGCCTCAGAGGTTTTGATTTATAAAGGACATTTAGCACTTAAATTCCTTGCCATTCGTGACACAATCCTTGAGTTCGGGCTGGGTTATTTATTTATTGAGCTAGATGAGTGTAAACTCACCTAAGTGTGGGAGAATTATGCCAATTGGAACACTTTTTATGCAGAGAGCACAAAAGTTCAGAGTGCGAGGTCAAGGTCTATTTCACTACTAGGGCAGTTAATGCATTTCTTAACACGCCAGTGGTGGACCCAGAGATGTATTTCTTGTTGCTTGAGAAACACCCATATTATTAAATCCACCACACATTGTGTAGGGAGCATTCAGCTACCTGGTGGGCATGAAGTGAGACTGGTGTTCAATCGACACTCTCATTCCCCCCACTTGACTAAGGAGGATAATTGTTTTGGTTAAGTTGGTTTGTGTTGTACTCCTCCCGAGGAAACATACCGCAGAAATCACTCAAGGGAGGGTAGTATTTATGTCTAGGTAGATGAAGGGGTTGCCAGTTAACTTTGGATGGCACTTAGGGACAACAAGTGACGGTCGATGGACAATTGTTGTTGTAAATATAACTATAGTAGCTTGTTGACTCAATTCTTGAGGCAGCTTGGTATTGAGGAAGAGGAGGTTGAAATCCACATACCACTAGCAGGGAGCTGGTAAGGGAAGTTGATAGACGTTACATAGGTCAATGAGCTGATGTGTTGTGGTTTTACGACACTTTAAACACTTAAAACTAAGAAGATATGCGAATTCCGGAATGTGAAATGGGAAAAATAAGGCAAAAATGGGATCAAGTGTGGACTGCTAATTAGGAAATGAGTCGTCGTCTCATTGGACGACTTGTTCCTAGAGTCATGGAAAAAAGACAAGTTTGAAGTGAAACAACTAGAGGAGACCATAAGTTGAAGGCATGACTCATTGTGACTGGAATTGAGTCATTATTAGGGTTGTGAGGACTGGGAGAGAAATGCTAAAGAAAAGTTACCTGGGGACGCAATGAAAGACTCAATGAGTCGTCGAGAGACTTAACGACTCGTCGTGAGAAGCCAGGAACACCCTTCATCTACACTAGAACTTTTAAGGATTAGAAGCCACTAGGGACCTAACGTCTCGTGCTTTGACTTAACAAGTCATTAGGTTAACCATTATCTTGAAGAAGCAGTCTACCGAGGATAACTCATTAATGCATGCCACGACTTGTTAGGAGACTAACGACTCATTACTTGGATCATTGCCACAGCCGACCTGTATTCCATTTTTAGTTAGGAAAGGTTTTATTTAAGACTATAAATACTTTATATAGGTTTATTTTTATAGTACTGTTTTGTCTATGACTTTTGCACTATATTGTGGGAGTTGTTGATTACCAGTATGATTCAAGAAACAAGTTTTTATAATTTTGTTCTTGATTTTTGTAATTTATACAACGTTGGTTTATTATTCTTCTGTTTTTGTTTATTTATTCAATACGTGTGGTTTCTTATACAAATCATCGGAAGTTGCAATTATGATTTCTTCTCTAATTTGTAATTGTGATTCTTCTAGCATGAGTAGCTAAACCCAAAACTAGGGTTGTGGGAACCATGATGAATTAACACACATAGGTAAAAAATGATAGAATTTGCCTTCTTCTTACTCACCAGATCAAGGGGAGTAATGAATGGGAAAAGAGATTAACAGTGGAGATTTGAGTCTATCAACCCTCATCTAATATCTTGACCTTGTCGGGGAATAGCTAATCTGATATTATGCGTAATGGTTGAGTAAGTCTGCATCCGCATACAGATGAAGTTGCATGGTGATAATCATCTAAATAGGGGACCAACCATTTAGGTGAAGTTAACATACCAATATTGCATGTTAAACACCGGAATAGATCACTAGTATAAAACGCCTTGTGGTTATGAAGTCATTAGGAACACAATCCTAGTTAACTCACTTATTGAATACAATCAAATTTAATCAAGGATCAATTCATTCTTCTCTACTACTTTTCATAATTTTGTCTTTCAAATCTTTCCCCCTAAGATATAGGTAAGCCATTAGTATTAACTAAATTCATTAACTAAAGTTATCAACATATTCCTCATGGGATTCGACCCCAACCTTGATTGGGTTCTATATTTGACATCGAACACTTTGTATCTCATTACGAGGTGCAACTTGGGTGACATCAAATTTTGGCACCGTTGTTGCAGAATACGGCTTAGGCTTTTGTTAATTGTGTTTGCTAAACTATTGGTCCTTATTTCATTTTTATTTATTCATTTTTTGTTTTTTAACAGGTCTCAGGTTCATGCATGCCCAGTACAAGGACATGAGGAAAATCCTTTGTTCCAATTAATCACGAACTTGAACAAACACTTCGGAATCTAAGGAAAATGGCCAACGTACATGGGCAAGAGACAGTGGAAGAAGCAACAACAAGAATTTTGGTTGAGGAACAAGCTTGAGTAAGAGATAGAGAGGCAGCGAGGTCCATTGAAAAACAATGTCAAGCTGCCAAACTTGAGCGAAATAGAAGGAATAGAGGTCCTGACCAGCAGAGGCACCGATAATTTGATGATTATGATTATATTGATTAGTCTGGTGCCACTGGAACTATTGTCCCTCCCCCTTTGCTTGCTAAGCATTTTATGGGAGCGGAGGCTAAAAAGGTTAGTGTAGTGTGTTCCCAGAGAAAGGCCCCTAGAGGTGATGGAGGCGAATTAGAATTTGAGGAGGAAGCAAATTATCTGAATGATCAAGGGGCATGTTTCCAAACCAACACAAAAGGGTCTAACCAAGACTCTTTGCGTCAAGGTCAGGGGAACCAAGGTGTTATGCCGCGAAAGTCCAAAGATCAGACACGGGAGTCGAAATGAAGAAAAATCAATATTTGGAATTAGGTTATAGAACGGGTCGTAAGATGACCCGTTGGTGCAGTGGACGAGTTGTGACGTGACTAGTGGTGAGGCCTAGGTGTTGAATCCTAAATTTGGGAAGTTGACTCTCCACAGGCATGACCACGAGCCGTGGTCAGGCCCCACGACTCATTAGGTCAGACGTGGGCAGTAGTGGGTGAGAGAAGGAAAGAAAGAGGTAGTGTACCTAACAGAAGGNCTAACAGAAGGACCCCATGAGTCGTGGTAAGTCACAATGAGTCATGGTATGAGTCGTGGTCAGCTGTTGGAGGTTATATGAAAATCATGGCAGTGTACCTGACAGATGGTGACCATGAGTCGTGGTCACCAGGTGAAGAGTCGTTATGTCTTCCGTTACGAGCCTAGAAGACTTGAGAAATAGTGAACCTGATGTACAACTCCACGAGTCGTGGACCTTGAGGACGAGTTGGTAGGTCCTTTGTTAGGACCATGTAGTAGTTATTTTATGCAATTTTAGTCAGGGCTTTTCCGTAATTCCTAAGACCTAAGGCCTAAACGAAATTGTTTTGAGTTATGAATAATGACTTTTAAAGGGGTTAAGTTCATTTTAAGACATGTCATATTCACGCACGCAAGAGTGATAGCCTAGAGAGGTGATGAAGGGAATCCTTCAAGGTTTGCTTCAATTTCTTCTTGGGCCTTCAAGGGAGTGCAAGAATCAGCCATTTACGGGTATATAAGGTTATGAATGGGTGTTTTAGTCACACCCATGCCTAAGCTCTCCTAATTCATGAAGTTTTGTTTAAAAATATTATGGGGTTTTATCTTAAATCTTGTGGAATTCTAATGATCTATCCATGGGTTATTACTTTTCATGATTTACATCATATTTTATGATTCATGATCAGATTTTACAACTAATTTAATTATAAATTTATTTATTTCAATTTCAAATAAATTATGCGTAACTATGCATGTCCTATGATGAATTGAGTTATGATCTTTACTTCCACTGTTGATATTCACAATCACATCGTGATTTATTAGTCATAACATTGATTTATTCAAATGTACATTTTGAATTTATGATATACAAAGCCTATACATGTCATACAAGTATGCACTAATCTCATGATTTACTAATTATGTTTTTGGCCGACTCACGGGCCTTACCCTCATGACTAGTTCACGTATTTACAAGCATGCTTATGATTATTATGATTTAACTAGCCCATGAATATCATGCATATTATACTATGAGCACTATATATGTTTTGGAAATAGTATTTAACACCGAGTAGGTTCGGGGCCCAGGTTTTGCCCCTAATATCATAACTATGTGCCACCGTAGGACATGATGGGACCTCCCTTGTGACTGTCCCCTTTGCCCAAATGGGCCCTTTCATGTATGATTTCAAACCCTTCATGGTTCTACACCTTGAAAAGGTATGAACACCCTCCCGACTAAGGATTTACAGGTAAGGCTCATTGTGTGCTCATATGGGTATGTCGGTTATGAAAATCTCCAATTGTTCCGCATGTTTTATGCATTATTACATTTATGATTAATTTGGATGAAGTGATAATTTATAAAGTTTCTCATATGACTATGGTATTGAGTGGATTATAAAGAATTTCAGAACCTTGAGGATTACGTTATCTTATGACAATTTTGTTATGAGAATGTTGTTCCATTCTTATGATCTCTTAAGAGTTTTATGTACTTATAAATGTCCGTTTTACTTACCTCTCATACTCATAACATTCCACATATTGACCGCATACCCTATGTTGTATCCTTTCATGATACAGGACCCGACTCTCAAGCTCAGCCCCGTTCATTGTCAGTCTTCTGAGATAGCATCGTACTTTGTTTGTGAGTCCTCATCTCTTGAGGACTAGACTATTCAGATTTTCTTCATGTATTTTCAGTTTTAGTTTGTTGAGTTAGTTGGGGTCTTATCCCATAAACTCTTCATGTTTAGAGGTATTTCAGACATATGTATGTACTCAGCTTCAGATTGCATATTCTGATGATATGTTTAATTTATACTTCCACTATGATTATCTTGTTGATTATTTAGTATTATCGGTTGAGTTAGATGTATGTTCATGTCATGGGTCGACTTAGAGTCTCTCGGGGCTCCTTGACCAGTGTTGCGATCCAGGCCTCCGTTCGGGTCATAACAAACTTGGTATCAAAGTCATAGGTTTGAAGTGTTTTAGGTTATATGAAAGCCGCATTAAGTAGAGTCTTTTTCATGGGTGTGAAGCTTGCCACACTTATGACAAAGAGGCTACGAGACCTTTAGGAAATGTTCCCTTCTTTCATGTTCTATGTCGTGCCATGAAATATCTCGCTATCCTTCTAATTTGTTCTATTCACGGTTGAAGAATCATTGATCCCCGAAGAATAAATAGTAGGAGGAATGGAAACGGAGATAGCCTAGAGGATGGCAACAGTAATGGGCACCAGCAGGCCCCACTAGTTCAGGAGCACCAAGAACTGGAGCCAGTTGCCCATGCTGAGCTTCGGGCAGCTATTCAGATGCTCGCGTAGGCCTTGACTGCTCAAGTCCAGCAGGCGGTTGCGCATGTTTCAAAAAATGGCAATGCAGTGGTGGCCTGAGTCAAGGATTTCTTCAGAATGAACCCGCCGATTTCCTTGGGTCAAAAGTAGATGAGGACCCACACAAATTCATCGATGAGATTTTGAAGATCACCCAAGTTATGGGGGTGACAAATGGGGAGTATGTTGATTTGGCCTCTTATCAGTTGAAAGGGGTGGCGCATATTTGGTTTAAGCAATGGAGAGAGAGCAGGGCAGTGGGAGCATGACCTATAGGTTAGGAAGAGTTCCATGTAGCCTTTTTGGATCGATTCTTCCCTCGTGAGGTGATGGAGCTGAAGGTGGCCAAGATTGTAAATCTTAAGCAGGGTGATATGTCAGTTCAGGAGTACGCTCTAGAGTTCACCCACTTATCCATGTATACACTAGAGTTAGTGGTAGACTAGAGAGCTCGGGTGAGTCGATTTATGCTTGGAGTGGTGGACTACATGTATAAGGATTGTAGGATCGCCATGCTACACAGAGACATAGATTTTCCCTGCATAGTGTTGCACTCCCAACAGATGGAGACAGTGTATCAGAGGCAGAGAGAGGCCAAGAGTGCCATGACAGAAAATTATGGGATTTTTTAGCCTATATTAGGGGGTAGACAGAGCCATCAATCTCATCACAAGTATTTTGCTCCAGCACCATCATTAGCTAGTACACCATCTAAGTCACGAGGGGGTCAGAGAAGCAGGGATTCAAATTCGAGAGGCCAGGGTAGCAAGCAGATAGAGCGCACTTTCCCAACATGTGCAAGGTGCGACAAGAATCACCTAGGAAGGTGCCTAGTTGGCTCATACGCTAGTTTAGGGTGTGGCAAATGATGTTCCCGCAAGTGTACGGGTTGTGAAAGTAATATAGTGACCCTTTTTAAGATCCGGATGTCGAACCCACGGGGACTAGACCAATTCAGCTAACTATCAAGTTCAAGTGTGATATTAAATTCCGCAAGTGTTGATTATAGAAGTTTTCGATAGAGTTTAATTAAGTCTAAATGTGGTAAATGAAATACTTTGATTTAATTCAAGGAGCAACGTAGAGTTAAAGCCGGATAATCATGTGATACTACGTTTTGCAATGGTTTAAGTATGAAACTATCAATTGTCGTCTCACATAATTAGAAATGCATGTTCATGGTCTTCCAAATCTCTAAACACGACAAACTAGCCTCACTACTACATTGTGAGCGAGGATGCTAATTCTAGTTCGTGGGCAATTAACTACGTGGATGTGGTTTATGGGGT
>JACEIK010000751.1:130173-141437 GCA_018107945.1 Datura stramonium
TCCTTCACTGTCAACCTCCTTTTCCCATTCCTTCACTGTCAACCTCCTTTTCCCTCTCCTTCACTGACAACCCTTTTCCTAACCCTATTCTTTTTCTTTGTTTCTCCGGTTTATTAATTTTTTTTGTAAATAAAAATATTGAATTTCATCGTTGATGAAGTTTTGAAGCTTCAAAGTTAAAATTTGATTTTAAAAAATTAAGATAATTTGGGATTGGATGCGGTTCCAAAAGTTTAGAATATCTTGGAGAGTTTGCATCTCAAATTTAGGATGATTTGGTGTAGATTTGATATGGTTTTGAATAAAATTTCAGATTTAATCTTGAATTCCACCATGGATGAAGCTTGAAGCTTTAAAATTGAAACTTGAGTTTGTGAAATTAAAATAATTTCGAAATGGGTATGATTTCAAAAGTTAGAGAACACATTGGGGAGCCTATATCTCAGTTTAGAATGATTTAATGTAGGTTTGATGTAATTTTGAATAAAATTATAATAAAATTGTATGAATTTAAGTTTATGTTATTGTAGTGTGTTAAATTTGTTTGAAAGTTGTATACAATGTTTGTTGTAGATGTATTAAATTTTCAAATACGTAATATGAACTTTATACTAATTTTATACTGTTATATACACATTTTATATCGATTTTATATAGTTTTCATACACGAAATTTTGAGTGAAATTTTTAATCCTTGAGCAAGATGTACACATTTTATATCGATTTCATATCATTTTCCTACATAAAAATTTGAGAGAATTTTTAAAGCAAATTTATTGTAAAAAAAATTGATGTTATATTTTGTAAATTGAAAACTCTTGGTGATTTTGTAATATTAAGTACTATTTATGTATATATATGAAATTTTCCCTATATNTATATCAAAGCCGCAATTTTAATAGTCATAGAAATTACAATACTATTAATAACCGTAAAAAAATTTTGACTTCAGCACTTTGTACTCATTTCTTTTTCATAAATGAAGAAAAAATTATAATCCCTTCCAATTCTATATTTCTAAATTTCACAAGTTACATCTCTTCTAAAAAAAATTCAAATAAGCAAAAAGTGAGTCTTTTTTAAAAAAAAAAATTTATGTATATAATATGATTTCATTTTTATTATTTTCATAGAAAGCAACTAAAGAACATAAAGAGATGAATCGCGGAGCCAAGAAAATATTTCTTAAAATTTATATGCATCTGTCAAAATTATTCCTCTATAAAAATCTCTATCTTTTTAACAAGTGAATATTTTATTTCGTTTTATCGAATTAAGACTTTAGTTACTATAAGAATTTGTTATATCTTGTCCAAACGAAATTCTTAACAGAGTCACACATCAAGAATTTCAAGCCAATTTTATTTCTAGAGAATCAGCGTAAGACTTGAAAACAAATAATACATGCTCTGATACCATTTGAAGGATTATATAGAGAAGAATATAAGATTTATGAACCTGTCAATGTACCATAGTAGAAATCACAACACAAAAAATTGCTCCAAAGTTCACTTTGTATTTTTTGAAAATTTAAAAAAAGATAACAAACTAAATATCTTTTCGCGTGATGATGCAAAAGAAAAAGAGAAGAATTTTTTTTATTTTTATGTATTCTCTTTTTTCTGAAATTAAAAAAAAAACAGAACCTCCATATTTGAAGAGAATTCAGTGCCTGTTATCTCAAAATTACCCCCACTACACTTCTAACATGTAGTAACTTTTTTCACGAAATTATTTTATCCGATCTTTTTAAAATAACATGGAGCGACCCATGACCCAAACCCAATATCTAACAAATTTATCAAAAAAAATTACGTAGGTGTAGAATATAAATATATATTATGTATATTGAATCAAGACTGTAAATATTTTAGGCTGAGCAGATAATTATATAACTCTCTCTACACATTATACACATATACGCCTATATAAATAAGTGAAAAATTGTTGAACTAAATCTTTAAATTATTTTACGTGATGACAAATTATTATTTCGACTTGATGTAGGATAAGCTGACTCATTAGCAGGCTGACTTGGCAACACAAAAAGAACTCCACATCAATGCACGGATTAGCCATGAAGACGGAAAGCCAACATCAAAAATCATAAAGGATAGCATCCATCTTGAAAAGATTCAAAATTGACACCCAGAAGAATGGAGATCAAGACAAAAATAGCTTCAGCAACATTCACAGAGAAAATCAGCAAATATCTTAGGAAGATTAAATCTTGGCGTCTCCACAAGAAAAATAAATCTCCTCAAATTTTTCAAGATAAAAACATCCAAATGAATCGCAAATCAAATGAACTCCAACAAGATTCATCGAAGGAATTAATAACTATCAAAAGAAGATCAATTTTTAACGTCCCCAGAAGTAAGAAAAAATTGTCAAATCCATCAAGATCAAGGCATCTAAATCAATCGAAGATATCAATCACCTCCTGAATCATATCAAAGAATTGATTGAGCAAAATTCCTTAAGTTATTTCTTAAAGAGCTATCAACCAAGATCAAAGGAATTCATCTTAGTACTTTTCAAATAGCATCTCATGAGCCCTATAAAAGGATTTAGAAGACTCAGAAAGTGGGTGCAACTTCGTTTGATCAACCTGACCATTTTAGTCTTATTCAATCATTGTTATTTGAAAAGAGTTATCAGTAAGATCAAAAGAAAGAAAAGAATTAGGTAGATATACAAGTAGAGACTGTATCAATCTCTCAGAATCACCATTCATTAAAATAGTTGGTGAAACTCCTCCTGTAATCTCAAATTCATCTAAAGCTCTAAGAAAACTCTTGCACCCCAAGGGGACTAGACTAGGCACCATCCTGGTTATCTGAACCAGCATAAACTTTGTGTCACTTATCTTTATGCTTTTACCATTTCTTTGATTTTCCTGTCACTAACATTTTCTGTAGGGATTCAGTCAACTGATCAATCTACTTAGTCGACTAAACACACTTTTATTTATTTATTTTTAAATTCACCCCCTATTTGTTTATCAATTGATATCAGAGCAGGTCTCTCTCATATTGCTTAACCGCAAAGTGAAAAACAATCAAATGACCTCGTACCAAATTTTCGGAGCTATAGTGCAAGATGGTCACTCCTTATCAAGACCTCCATACTTCAACGGATAATATTATTCTCACTGGAAAGAATGATTCAATATTTTTGTCCAAGAAAATAATTTTTAAGCATGGGTAATAATAAAGAAAGGGCCGGAGCTAATCCTTGGAGTATCTACAACTACTAAATCTGACTTGAAAACCTTTGAAGTCACCAAAGAGCAACAAGAGGTAATTCAAACTAACGTTAAAGCTATCAATATGCTTTATTGTATAGTTAGTCGATCTAATACGACAAGATCTCTACCTGTGATACTGCCAAGGAGGCGTGGAATAAACTTGAAGTAACTTACGAAGGTACTACAAAAGTGAAGAAAACAAGGATAAATGCCTTAGTAAACGAGTATGAACTTTTCAAAATGACTGACAAAGAAAATGTTGAATCCATGTTCTCACATTCAGCAAAATTATTGGAGAACTGAAGTCACTTGAAATGACTTATCCAAATAGTATGCAAGTTAGAAAACTTCTCCAAAATCTACCTAAAGCTTGAAAAACAAAGGCAAAAATTCTTGAAGATGGAGATTTGGAGAAACTCACTTATGATGAGCATTGATTGCGCACGAACAAAATCATATTAATAGATATTCCAAAGAAGAAAAGAAGAAGTTCGTAGCCTTTAATGGTATATCAAATGAAAGTGAAAAACAAGAAGATGAAGAAAGTATAAGCTCTAATAAATAGGGGAGTCAAACACATCCTAATACAAAGAAGAAAGAGACCTCAAGCAAGATGTCGAAATAATGAAAATCAAAAGAACGATGAACAATGTTATCACTACGGAAAACCCGGTCAGACAAAATCAAACTGTCCTGATCTAAAGATAAAGAACTACAGAAGAAATAACAACTCAAAATCTATGTGAGCCTGGAGTGATCCAGAAACTACTGACGAAGAATTAGAAGAAGCCTCAAACATCTCCCTTATGGAACTTGAGGAATCAAGTGAGGTAAGAACTAAACTTTGTCTAAATTGTGAGGAGTTACAAAATTCTATGGATTTTGTTACTGATGAACTTCAAAAAATTATTGATGAACATAATAAATTGGCTAAAGAGAAAAAGGACTGACAAATTCTTCTTGAAGCAAGTTAGGTTGAAGTGGATCTATTTGAAGAAGAACTAGGTAATGTCAAAATGTAATTAAATAGCATTAAGAAATCACCCAGCTAAGTCAACTCAAATAATTTTAATAAAAGAAATTCAAATTCTTTTCAATTCTCCTCAACTGGTTTCTACTCAGCAAGATCATTTGTTCATCCTGTATGCTTTTCTTGTGGAAAAATTGGTCATATGTTTTATAATTGTAATTTTTTCAGAGTTAATTATGATAGATGGATTTGAAAGAAAAATAATCTGTCCCGGAAAACTCTCTCTACTAACTCGAAAGGACCCAAGAAACTTGGGTACTTAAAAGAAATTAATCTTCTTTTTTTGCAGGAGCAACCAAAAGGAGCTTATAAAAAGGGAATGTGGGTAATTGATAGTGGATGCTCCAAAAACATGCCAGGAAAGAAAGAAAGTTTCAAATCTCTAAAAAGGGTTGATGGAGGCTATGTCAGATTTGGAGATAATGCCAAAGGAGAAGTAGTTGGAGTAGGTTCTATTATGATATACCCATCATATGATCTGATTGAAGTATACCTCGTAAATAGCCTCAAACACAATCTACTTAGTATCAGTCAACTATGTGACGCTGGTTTTGACGTATTATTCATTGATACGTCATTAGTAGCTTTGTCAAAAATATCACTCTCATCGGTGATCGGGTAGAAAATATTTATATTTTAAATAATGTTGATCTTTTCACTCTTACTTGTCTTTCTGCTGTTTCTAATGATCCCAAGGGTTTGGCATAGGAAATTAGGCCAGGCTAGTATGCATTTTATTGAAAAACTTTCAAAACTGGATTTGATTCTTGGTCTACCTAGATTAAAATTTCCTAATAATCATCTATGTGATGTATGTCAATTAGGAAAACAAACTAGATCCACATTTAAATCTAAAGACATTGTGAGTACTTCTAAACCTCTTCAACTTCTACACATGAATTTGTTTGGTCCCATTACAACTACTAGTATTAGAAGTAAGAAATACGCATTTGTCATTATTGATCATTTCTCACGATTTACCTGTTTCATATTTTTAGCCCATAAGGATGGAGCCTTCTCGAATTTCAGAATCTTCTGCAAAAAGGGTCCAACGTGAGAAAGGATATTTTATATCCACTATCCATAGTGATCATGGACGAGAATTTGAAAATCAGTCCTTTGAAAATTTCTGTAATCAACAGGGCTATACTCAAACCTTTTCCTCAGCTCGCATCCTCAACAAAATGGCATTGTTGAAAGAAAAAACGATCACTATAGAACATAGCAAGGACCATGCTCATTAAATAGAATCTTTCTAATCATTTTTGGGCAGAAGCTGTATGTACTATTTGTCATATTCTTAACAGATGTCTCATTTGGCCTGTATTGAAAAAGACGCCTTATGAACTGTGAAAAGGTAAGAAGCCTAATATTAGTTACTTTCACCCGTTTGATTGCAAATGATTATTCATAATAATGGTAAAAATAATTTTGAAAAATTTGACCCTCGAAGTGATGAAGGAATTTTTCTTGGCTATGCTCCTCTGAGCAGATCCTTTAGAGTTTTTAATAAATGAACATTATTTGTGAAAAAATCAATTCATGTTATTTTTAATGATTCTAATCCCTCTCCAAACTTTATTGAGAATGATAAGGGGGGAGATTATGCTACGAATCCACCTTCAACTGATACATCTAACGATCAAAATTACTCGACTTCTATGTGAAGAAGCAAAAAAATGTGTCTCAGTCGACTCCATCAAGCTCCCTGGACAGAAATGAAAGCGAAATATTTCAATCGACTAAGATCTCAAATATCCCTTATGAATGGAGAAATGAAGCAAGCTATCCAAATAAATTCATTCTCGAAAATCCAGATGCTTAATGACAAACGAGGTCTTCTATCAAAAATAGATCATCATTGGCATTGGTCTCTAAGCTTGAACCTAAACAAATCGAGAAAGTACTCAATGACGAGTCGTGGTCAAAAGCTATAGAAGAAGAACTAGATCAATTTGAAAGAAGTCAAGTTTGGACTTTAGTAACGATACCCCAAAATACTTCCGCGATCAAAATAAAGTGGATTTTCAGAAATAAAATGAACGAGAAAGGTAAAGTTGTTAGAAACAAAGCAAGGTTAGTTGTTCAAGGTTATTCTCAATAAGAAGGTATTGACTATGATAAAATTTTTGCCTCCATTGCCAAATTGGAATCTATTCGCATTCTTTTGGCTTATGCTGCTTTCAAGCGTTTTAAACTTTTTCAAATGAATGTTAAAAGTGCCTTTTAAAATGAGTTCATTAAAAAAGAAGTTTTTATTAAACAACCTCCCGATTTTGAATATCTCTCTTGCCCTGACCATATTTTCAAACTTTATAAAGCTCTTTATGGTCTTAAGAAAGTCCCTAAAGCCTAATACGAACGGCTAATCTCTTTTCTAATTGAAAATGACTTTCAAAGAGCAAAAGTTGATAACACTCTTTTTATCCAGCTATCTTCATCAAACATTTTGATCATTCAAATTTAAGTAGATAACATTATTTTTGGCAGTTTTGACTCTTCTTTGTGTAAGAATTTCTCAGACCTAATGACAAGAGAATTTGAGATGAGTGTGATGGGAGAAGTAACCTTTTTTCTAGGACTTCAAATATGTCAGTTGACTAAAGGAACCTTCATCAGTCAAACCAAGTATACCAAAAAGTTGATTAAAAGTTTTGGTTTGGAAAACCTATGAGTCCATCAACATGTCTTGAATCTGACACATCTAGAAAAAATATTGACGAAAAACTCTATCGCAGATGATTGGATCATTGCTCTATCTTACTTCCAGTTGACCGGACATCATATTTAGTATTTGCAAATGTGTCAGATTTCAGTCGACTCCCAACGAGTCTCATCTAACTGCAGTAAAATGGATCATTCGTTACCTTATTGGAACTCAAGATTTAGATTATGGTATCCTCACTCTGAAAATTTTGATCTAATTGGATACTCGGATGTAGATTTTGCAGGTGACAAATCTAATAGAAAAAGCACTAGTGGATCCTGTCAAATTTTCAGAGAAGCTCTTACCTCTTGGCAAAGCAAGAAACAAAACTCTATAGAACTTTCTACTACATAGGCTAAATACTTAGCTCTTGGAAGTTGCGGTACTCAACTATTATGGAAGAAACATCAATTGCTACATTGTGATCTTAATTATGAAAGTGTTCCCATTTTGCATGATAATACTAGTCATTAGTCTTTACAAATATACTATGCACCACCCCAGGTCTAAACATATAGAGATTAAGCATCATTTTATTAGAGATCATGTTGAAATGGAGATTTTTTATTAGAATTTATAGACTCTAAAAATCAGTTGGCTGATATTTTCACAAATCCCCTTTTGAAAAATAGATTTTATTTTTTAAGAAAATGTCTTGGAGTGATTTATTTTTCCTAAATTATTAAAGATCTACTAAGTTTTTCCTTAATTACTTTTTCCTTTTCTACTCTCTGGGTAATTATTATTTTACCTTTTCGCATGCCATCTGCTTACCTATAGGGTTCTTCACCTCCTTTTTGAACTGACACTTCTCCTTTATTTATTTATCCTTTACTCAAATGGTTCTTATATCTCAACTTGTTTTCTCCTCATCTCCCTCTATGATGGCAAAGACCCCTACAAAATGTGTCCGTCGGTCCAGCAAAATACTCATAAATTCATCCCTTTCCTCCCCTCTAGTGGAAATATCGGATTCCTCCACTGATGAATGTATTGAATCCTCCTCTTTCCGTTTAAAGAAGCCCTCTTCTTCTTTCCCCAAAAAGGGAAAAATCAATTCCTCCATTACTTTCGGTCTGGAAGACATTCAGATATTCTAAAGCATCTCTGAAAAAGCAAGATTTCTTGCCTTTAAAGATCGACCTTTTGCTCATGGTAGAGTCATATGCCTTGAACAGCTTGAGGATTCCCATTGCTCTATAAGTCACCTCTTCTCTTTTCAAAGCTTGGACTGTCTATTTCTGTATCGACCCCAAAAGAATGGATCGTACGGGCACCTACATCGACTTTAACTCGATATGAGAATCCTTTATTAAAACTACATGCAAAGGAAATTAAATACTCATTAACTTGAATATTACAAAATATTTCTAATATTTAATGATAAACTTCCTTTATTCCAAATCATGACTCCCCCAAGATCTAGTCTAGACAGATACAAGGGTTCTATCAGAATACTTGACAAGATAAAATAACACAACTTCATTTGTGGAGAAGAACACAAAAGCTGATGTTGAGTACTCCACGTAAATCATGAAATTTCAAACCTTCCATAACCTACATCCAAAAAGGTATAACAAGGTAGTATCAGTACACCACACATTTCGGTAGGCATCATCGGCGACTAAGATTAGTTCACATAACAACATATAAATTAACACGCAAATCAATTCCTCAATTTTAACCACAACTTCACTTGTAATTATAACCTGGACCTTGTTAACCATTTCATTAATTCTTACAACTCAACAATATTCGTATACATACCCTCCAACTCTGGCCAGAGACCATGACTTCTATTCTGTATTCCTCATCTCGCTGCAGCGGATACATTGACCTCTACAATGGTCTCGCCGCAGCGGAAATTCGCCCCCTGCAACGTAACCAGACTAGGCAGTAGCCCTGTTTCGTTGCTCTCTCCCTCTTTCATTCAACCACAAAACATTATTAACACGTTTATTTCATCCATTCTTTCATTATCACTGACCAAGTCTATTTCTATTGATTAAGGACCTATTTATTTACTCACAAGATTAATTACCCTCTTTTTTAATTTCGTACATTAATAATAAAATTTAGCCAGTGATCTCCCCGTAATCCACTACCATTGATAAACCTGTCATGCTACCATATATAATCCACAAAGACCACGTTAATCAAGAACTCAATCACCACAATACTAAATCACTCTAGTACACACAAGAAAAACATCAAAACATATCGATGGAGTTAAGATCTCCACAATTGAAGTTCATGCACATACCTGCCTTTCCCAATTTCACACTATGTCTCTACCCTATAGTTATGTTACGTAGTACCATACCTGTACCAAGTCATCATGAATTATCCCTCGATTGCGCCTCTCATATTCTGCCCAAATCATGTTGGTATATCTTATATCATGCTCGTATATCTGCACACCTTAGTCATCGCAGCCGTATGTATATCATACCAAGCTTGCATAAATCCATGTCTCACAATTATACCATCGGTGATATGCCGGGAACACGCCTCTGTCACATCACTGTACACACATGCCAAAGGGTCTTATTGTCACGACCCGAACGTAGACCCGGATCGTA
This sequence comes from Datura stramonium, assembly GCA_018107945.1. Classification (NCBI taxonomy): domain Eukaryota; kingdom Viridiplantae; phylum Streptophyta; class Magnoliopsida; order Solanales; family Solanaceae; genus Datura; species Datura stramonium. The sequence goes on from JACEIK010000751.1 coordinate 139,743, forward strand.
ACACGGGACAAGGAGCCCCGAGAGACTCCAAGTCTACCCATGACATGAACATACATCTAACTCAATGTCAATAAAGCAGAATACTTAGCATATGACATAGCGGAAATATAAACATAACATAACATGGAAAGCGGAACGTACTACATCCATAACAGCTGAATACTACATTTAGTCTGAAAGCCTCTAACATATCTGATGGGTTGATGGGACAAAACCCCCAACTAACCCGATAAGTCTAGAAAACTTAGCATGAAAAGATAACCAACATCAAACCGGTCCTCGGAGAATGAGGACTCACCAAAGAGCTGGATGCTAATCTTCGAGATGGGCTAGCCTGTATCATACAACGATACAACATAGAGTATGCGGTCAGTACTGGGATGTACCGAGTATGCAAGGTAAGTAAAAAGGACATTTAAAAAAACATAAAAGCTCATAAGAGATCATAAGAGTAGGACAAAGTGCTCATAACATAAATATCATAAGATAACATAAGGCTCAAGGTTTTCAAATCATTTATATCCATTCATTATCATAATAGTAAGAGAAAATTTATAAATCATCACTTGAGTCAAAATAACATAAACATAATAATGCATAAAATATGCGGAACAATGGGAGGACTCGTCATAACCGACACCATCATGATATAGCTTTACATGATGCCCCAACTACCTCACTCAAGTGGGCAGAGTCGTCCCTGGCTTGCTAGACAAAGGACGTGAATTATGTGATATCACAAAAGAGGGGATCATTAACATTGTAATGTATCAATATAAACCTATAGTGACATGTAGTTATGAGACACCGACATAGTCCTTTGAATGCTGGGCTACTCAGTGCTAGACACTGCTCCCAAAAACATGCACATTAGGCTCATGTATAAATCAATAACATCATTCATTGAGATTCATGGCCAAATAAAAATTAATATCGTTTATCCCCATTTAAATACATGATTAGCCATGAATCAAGGGACCTTTAGTCGGCCAACATTATAAAATCGATCAATCATGAAATTCATACCATAAATCGTAAAACATTCTTGAACGTGTGGGCATAGCCCAATACTTTAACATGTTTGAAAATACTCAATTCACTTGAAAACATGATTATAAATATTGGTAACTTGAAAACATTCTTTTCATCATCAATACTTCATCATACATGAATATTCATCATGAATCTTAACTTTCATGAGCTTTTCATAAATGGACATTTTAATTTTAAAGGCTTGAAACGTGATTTTTAATGAAAAACAACGTAAAACTTGCTCATAATTTGTAATTCAATAATAGTAACTCAATTATATCATGCCCATGTAGAGAATTCAAAATTTCATGCATTTAGGTAAAAACCATATAGAATTTACATAGGAAATTTCAAGATTTGAGAGAGATTGGGTATGGGTGTGAAAGGATTCACCCACTCATAACCTTACATACCTGGAGAAGATCAAATTTCACCACTCCTTGAAAGCCCAATGGAAAATTGAAGAATACTTGAAGAAGAACAAGCTTGATCACCTCCCTAATTCCCTAACTTTGCATGCATGGATATGAATAAGCCTAGGGTAGGTTTTACTCTCAATAAACACTGCATTTCGATCCTTAAGTGACGTAGTTTAGGACCCTAGGACTTAGAAATGATGAAAATTCCCTTAATGAATTCCTGAAATTTCTGCACTGGTGGTGA
>JACEIK010000751.1:148247-162740 GCA_018107945.1 Datura stramonium
ACAAAACAATTTGAAATAATTATGTAATTTGAAATAATTATGTAATTTGAAATAATTATGCAAGAGTTATGATAATCAATTATTTAAAAATTATGAATGCAAGCCGAACAATTGCGTAAAAAGTTAACTAAAAATATACATATATAAGCAACGTATGCGGGGTACAGGGAGGTCAAAATTGGGTGTCAACAAAGGCAGAAATAAGACACTCTTGCATATGTGCACAACGATGAGTGTGAGTGAATGTGTGGTGATGTGATGGAGGCGTGTGCCCGGAACATCACCGATGTAATGACCCAAACATAGGCCCGAATCTAGACACGAAACCTAGAACCATGAATGGCTCCAAATCGACCCAAGGCATGAATATGATAACTAAGATCAACATTAACAAAAACTGATAATTGAATTCTGAAATAGCGAAATCTGAACATGCATCAACCATACAGAGTCAATACTGACAAGTTAAGATTCTACATATTGTCTGAAAAGCCTCTAACATAATTGAAGAGTTGATGAGACAACATCCCCAACTAGCTCATTAAAAGTATGAAAACTGACACTAACACAATTCAATAATCTGAAGGTCCTGAAGGATGAGGACTCACTAATGAGAGAACTGGACTAAGCTCTGGAGACTGGCTAAAGGCGGGATCGAATCTAAACGTCTAAACTTATATCATGAAATGATGCAGCATAGAGTGTGCGGCCAGTACTTAGAAAGTACTGAGTATGCAAGGTAAGTAAACAGTCTGAGTTAATATAATGGAAATCATGCACATAACATATATCATAAGATCACGAGAGTAAGGGACTGCATGTTGATATCTGAAAACATGTATAGTCATAAACTGAATGTCATATCTGAATAGAATTACCCAAAGCTAAAAATAGAATCATATGGTTTGCCATAGTTGAAATCATAAGTAAAAGCTTATAAATCGAACATTGGATTAAATATGCTGAAAACATAATATTGTAAATCATAATCATACATAACAAAAATCATGAAGAACAATGGAAGACTCGTCATATAACCAACATCATCACGATAGAGCTTATGTAATGCCCCAACTATCACACTCAAATGGGCAGAGCCATCCAAAATCTTGTCAGGGAAAGGAGCTACCGTGATATCGATATCAAGCTGAAGGCCCCTTGTGGGTGGAAAAAACTCTCTTGAGAGACCCCAAATATACATATATATAAACTTATGTTGACACGTAGTTCTGAGACCGAGGAACCTTGGAACCCCAAGCCTACTCGGTGCCATACACTGCTCCAAAAAACATACATAGTGCTCTCATCATTTTTCAACGAAGCTAAAATCATAACTACATGCATAATCTGAAATCGGAACATAGGGAGTCTTGAATCCAAAACATATCATAAATTGAGAGTGGGAATCTTGACTCCAAAACATATGATAAACTAATCTTATTAGCCTTGGCTAAATCATGAAAACATACTTAACATGAGTGGGCTTGCCCAAATTTTAAAATCATGCATACTTTTAATAGACTTCATAAGTCAAAATCAGAGATTCATACACGGGTAATTTGTAAACATACATACATGCTAGATACTTCATCATATTTGAAATTATCAATCATAAACTAGACTTTTTCATGAACTTGCATAATTGTGCAAAATCTTCTAAAACTTGAACTCATGAATTTATAATCAAAACATGTAGAAAATCTGCCCATGATTCATTAAACATACTTTAAAACATAAAGGGAATCAACCCATAAATAATCTGTAAGAATTCTATGAAATTAGATTGAAATCCCTTTTGATCATGATTTGAATTGAGACTTGATTCATGAAATTGAGAAGAATTATGAGCATGAGAATGAAAGGAACCCTCATTCATGGACTCACATACCTGGAAGAACTGAATTTACACTTGTTCTAGAAATTCCAAAGGATTTTGAGAAAAATTTAGAGGGTTCTAGGCTTGATCTTTAATGGAGAGGTCTAGGCTTGCATGCATGGGAGGGGAATAGTTAGAATAGGCTTAACCCCTCTCAATACACCTCTTTTAGAGCTTAAAATAATGTAGTTTAGGGCTTAGAAGCTTAGGAATTACAAAAAATACCCTTACTGATTTGCTTAGAAAAGGGACACTGCCAGTCCCAAGGAAGGATTGGACGAGTCGTTACCCCACTAGACAACTCGTCATCCCCACTCATCGTCAAGAAACTTTCCCATTCACTGAACTTCTTTTCCTCACAGACCACTTGACAAGTCGTTAAATGTACAATGACTCGTCCCTCCATCCATTGCCAATACTATCAATTTAATCTTGCCGCACTCCCTCACACATCTAACGAGGGACACCACTTCTCGTGGGATGACACGATGACTCGTTGCCCCACCCGTCAAGTCCCAGAGTAAAATCATATTCTTACAAATTAGCACACACTTAAGGGGTCACTAGAAGATCTGTCAAGTGACTTAAGAGGTCACTTGATGAGTTGTTCTATGATCTGGTGCGAATTTTTCTGCTTCTCAGTTTCAACCCTCGGGTATGATCTTAAGGACTTTTGGTGTATTACAACCAAAATGAAGTTAGTAAATATAAATTGATTGTTGAGGATTTAGGTGTATATATTCCCTATGATAAGTTGCTAAATTGATTGTTAAGAATTCATGTGCTTATAATCCATGTGCTATGTTGATGAATTGATTGATGAGGATTCATGTGTATACAGTCCCTATGATAAGTTGTTGAATTGATTGTGAGGATTCGTGTGTATATTTCATGTGAAAGAATGATAAATTGATCTTTGAGCTTTGTGATTTATGCATTTGTTTGAGTTGATGAACTGACTAGGAAAAACTGTTAAGTGTGGAACCTAAGGTTGACAGCTTGGTCTAGCTACTGCCTAAGTAGTACTGCTGCAGCGAGGCCTAATCCAATGAGCAGGCTAGCTTAGACCTTGCTTTGAACAATGTTAGAAATAGGGTTGTGTAATGAGTAATTATTTCGGTGAATGTTTTGTTGCTATTTTCCTATATATTCATTATTATCTAAGATCGGGCGATGATGCCTACTTGTACTCTATGTCGTATTGATGCTACTCCTTACTTTTTTTTTGAATGCAGACTGCAATCCAGGAAGCTCCTCTCGACCCTATTTGTAGTAGCACCTGCGAGACATATGAAGGCGAGATGATTTCTTCGAGCTGATGCAACTCCTCCGGAAGAAATGTCTTTTTATTTAGACATGGATTATTTATTTTCTGTTATTCCTTTAGACTATACTTAGGAAGATGTCCTCTATACGATGACTTTCAGTTCTTAGGTTGCATGTAAGGAGGTTGTTAGTAACTCTTTTAGTTTTATAAGACTTCCGCTATTTTACTTTACGAGTGCTTAATTTTAAAGTAGAAATATTGCAATGGAGTGATCAAGTTAGGGACACGTTGGTTCGCCCACCTGGGGAGGGGAGGTCAGTGTGGGTGTCAATTACGGTCACTTGGATCATGATATTATGGTCCAATTTCGTATGAAATAAGTATTGTAAAAAATACATTTCAACACTTGTACAATGGAAGGGTGGATCACAAATACGAAAATATATGCTGGAGGCTAGAATAAGTATAGAGCAAAGAAATATGGTGGGAGCCTAACAAGTACAGCTAATGTATGGTTTGATAATTGGTCTATGCTTGGACCTCTATATCAATGTCTACCTCAAAATCAGATTGATGAAAGAATTGATGACATTAGCTTTTTCATGGAAGATGGTTGCTAGAGTCAAGTACTATTACAATAGCACCTTTCTCTACATATTACAGAATATGTAATCAAGAGAGTGGATCTAGTAAACAAAGTTGAACAATGGGATAGACCTAGATGGATGGCTACCAGTTTTGGAGATTTTATTGTTAAGAGTGCCTGGAATATCCTAAGACAAAGAGAACCAGAACAGATACTTAAAGACGTGGATAAAGGATCTTCCATTCAAGGTATCATTCTTCCTATGGGGGTTTAAAAAATAATACTTATGGATGAAGTGGTGACAAGATGTGGTGTGGCTATGGTATCTAGATGTAGATGTTGTATTATACCTAGTCAAGAGACCATAGATCATCTTTTTTTATTAAGTCAGTTTGCACAAAATATATGGAGAATCTTTAATATTGCAGCATGAATTTTGAGTCATTTTCTTCATATTAACCAAATAGTGTATCAGTGATGGAATACAAGATGTGGTCCTAAACTAAAGCCTTTATTTTAAGCAACCCCAGCCTTTATTTTTTGGAAAATTTAAAAATAGAGAAACACAAAAATTCATGAAGGGAGCATGACTAGAAATAGGGTGATTTATGAGATTAATTGGAATCTACACATGCTTGCAAAATAATTCTACCAATGGCTAGATAATATACCTCTCTACTGGTGGCAAATTGTATTATTTTTTAAAGAATACAGACCAAGAATAAGATACATAAAGGTGGCATGACAATGCCTCTAATAGGATGGTTCAAGTATAATACATATGGTGTATCTAGAGGCAATCCTGGACCTAGTTCAACAACATTTTGTATAAGGAATTCTTAGAGATAATTTATTTATGCTAAGATGAGGCAGATTGATAGTACTACAAATATTGTTGGGAAGCTCTAGAAATCAGAGATGGAATAGAATATCACAAAGAATATAGAATGTTCCTCCTTGTAATAGAGACTGACTATTTATTTATGAAGAAGGTGATAGAATAAAGTTGGGAAGTCCCTCGAAAGATTAGCTACATTGTTATAAGAATTAATCGGGCTCTAAATGGAGGAGAACATACAGTAATTCACACATTGAGGGAGGGAAATAAAGTTGCAAATTTTTTTGCTAGCCTAATTTTTGATTTTGCAGGTACTAAGAAATTTTGTAATTATGAAAAATTACCAGCTAAAGAGAAATCGCTTATCCAGTTGGATAAATTACAGGTCTCTAATAGCAAAATCAAAACAGCCACATCTAGAGAACCAGATTGAGGAGGCAAATGTATAGAAAACAACAACAAGGAACAACACAGAATACTAATTGCAATAAAATACATTGTAAATAGTAAATTTTTAAAATAAATAAAATTTACTATAGAATTTCTCTACCAGATGTGTAGTATTAGTCTCTTCGGAGGTTTATTCTATCAGAAGAGGAATAATAGAGTTAGATCTAGTATATACACAAAATGTTAATTCTTAGCGTGTGTGATGGAGAAGGCATAGTTACCTAGATGATCTCAAATTAATTGCTCCAAGCAGAGATTTTTCTCCTCCTGAATTTGACGACATAGAACCTGTGTGAGAGATTTGAGGTCGCTAAAATTATCAACAAATCAGGATTTGAAGCAGATTAATCTTAGATCTAACATGCAAAATTTTTCTGAAGTGATTTCTCTCCTTTTGTATTCTTCAGTTTCGCGGTTTCTATGGTAAATTCAGAAAAGGTAGAGGTGCAAAGGGAGTAGGGCTGAAGAAGATGAACGAGTGCTACTGGTTGCCTATTTAGTTTAGTTTGCTTTCCTTTTTGCTTCTTTGTTTTGTTTTAGTTGATTTGTTTTGTTTTAGACCGGTCTTGGGCCAGATTGCCCATTTTTCAGATCTATAACAAGGCCTTCAACCATGGTTTTAATTTAAATAAATGGCTCAAGACAAAAAAATTATGTCCAAGACACAAGTTATGCTTCAAAGCACAAGTACAGTGACAAAAGTTATGCTTGAAGGCAAAAGAAATTAAGCTCGAAGCACAAGTTATGCCCAAGTATAAGTTCAACAACACAAATAATGCCCCAAGATATAAGTCCAGTGACACCAAAGTTATGCCAAAGACATACGTTCAGTGATAAAAATTATACCCTAAGATACAAGTTTTTTAAAAGTCTTGTCTTGCAAATTAAAATGCTTTAGAATTTATGGCTAAGACAAACCTTTTCTAAAAGTTCTACATTGCGAAATTAGTTTGCCTAGTGAAATTATGTCATAATTAAGGATATTTTAACTCATAAATTTTCATTAAATGAATGGTAAGGGAGCAAAATTAAAGATCATAAATTTGATATTGAGAGATAAAAATTAATTCCAAAATGGGTTTGCAAAAACTTGTTCTAATTATAAACCTACATGAGATCATTTTATTAAATTTTTCCCAAAAGGGCAAATATCGACCCGAACCAACCCGGTTCCGATTTATGGTCAGAGCCGGACCCTAATTTTTTTCTTTCCAAAATTCTGCCCTTTCCTTAAAAAGTTCATTCCCCCCAAATTGGCTTGAAAGGAGAGGAATCCAGAGGAACTTTCTTCATTCTGTAGAAGAACGAAAGAGAGGCCTTCTTGTTTTAGCTGTTTAAGTCCAGCTCCAATGGCGAATGCAGAGGTAGAGGCGGTGGACTTCGAGCCAGAGGAGGACGATCTGATGGACGAGGACGTGGATGCCGCGTCGTCTCCTAGGGCTACAATTCCTAAGCTCAAATCTGCCATCACCGGAGGCTCATCCTCCGCTCCTAAGAAGACCAAGGGACGTGGTTTCCGTGAAGAAGCCGCTGAGGCTGACCGGAATGCCCGCATGTCTGCCCGCTTTGATTCTCTAGATTCTGAGGGCGGTCCTGGTCCTGAACGATGTCAGTTTCCCTCCCTCCCTCTCTCTTTCTCTCTCTATCTTATCTTTGCTCAAAAAGCTGAATATTAAGGTGGGTAATTGAGTGCATTCTAATTTATAGATAGTAAAATATTTACTTTAGCCTAGCGCCCATGGAGTGGATAATGTTGTCACATTGAAGTGGAAATGAATGCAATTGCAGCACTTCTCTCTAGGTATTAAACGTCCAAATGTATTCTGGATAGTAACCAATTCATGTGTGATTTAAGATTGGAAATTAGTCAAGCTGACCCTAAAAAAGTTTGGGAAAGAGGAGCTAATGAATTGTAATATTAGGTTTGGAGTTGTATTCTCAAAAAAATATTAGGTTTGAGATGTGCGTACTATGTGCTCAACCAGAAAAGAGATGAATAAAGAACAGTCCGACAGTTTCCTACTGTTAAAGTTGGTTCCTTTGTCTTCCCAGAGAAAGGAAATTATGCGAGAGAAAGGACTTGAAATTAGCAGTTTTTATTTATTAAAATGGTGTTACTCACTTCTTGAAGACCAAAAGGCTTAACCTGAATTTGCACCCCCAAAAGATGGGAAAGTGTTATGTGGATAGTTTAGTATTTAGAGCAAGATAATCTTAATGTTCATTCTGATTTGTTGACTCATAGGCCACTGCTTGTTCTTTAGCTTTAGATTGGCCAAACATGTGGGTAAAGAGTTTGACAATTTGATTTTGCTCTTAGTTGATCAGTTGTTTTACTGCCATGTAACGAGCTGTGAGCACTTAAGAGTACAAAATTGGGTGAGTTATTAGATAGTACGTCCAAGTTATGGAATTACTTAGTAATTAACATCATCAAAGTGTCAGCTAGATAGGGCCTTTGTTTGCTCAGTGCAATTCTGTTTCTTTTATGAGGTAAGAAGAATTTCAATAAAGATTATTGAGTTTTATTGAATTCCAATTTCTGCAGCCATTGAAGGATGGATTGTTTTAGTTACTGGGGTTAATGAAGAGACACAAGAAGATGATCTTCATAATGACTTTGGTGAGTTTGGAGAAATCAAGAATTTGCATTTGAATTTGGATCGTCGGACTGGATTTGTCAAGGTGACCTGATTCTCTTCTTTTTTCGGACTGTCAAGTAATGTTCTGTTGCTTTTCCACAATTTCAATTCATTGGAGAAAATGTTGAATGTGGTGGGACTATATGAATAAATAGTCAATAGTGAATACTAGCTGTCGCAAGCATTTATTTTACTATTATTGCATTTCCATCAGATCAACTTTCAATGAAGAAAGTGCAATATTGTAACAAGAGCAGAGCAAACCTTGTTATTAGTTTAGCTAGTTTAGATAATTTAGCACTGCTTTCTGTAGCACTCACACAGATGGTTATCATGTGTACTTAAGTTGGATGTTTGACCATTGAGTCACAAATTTTTAATAGCTACTAATTTAGCACAAACTTCTGTATGCACGAAGCCACAAATATGTCCCATGTTGGAACAGAATCACAGATTCACTTGTCAGAAGTCATTTCTTGTCTTTAGAATACAATTATCAGTTATTTTGAGGATCTTCAAACCTATAGATAGGAAATCTCTTCATGTGTGCCCTTCCTCCATCCATCTTACTTTATGCAGTTACTGCTTGTAATTTGCATTTTCTTTAGCGTGGAGCATGTCCTTTCAGGCTGTTACTTGAAGTGAACTGTTTATGTAGGGCTATGCATTCATAGAATATGAGAACTTTGAAGAAGCACAAAGAGCTATAAATGAAAAGGATGGAGCTGAGTTTCTCACACAGACTATACATGTTGATTGGGCATTCAGCAGAGGTCCTTTCAAGAGGAGGAATGCTAGGAGGAGGTATGTCCATAGTTTATCCATGATGTTTTGTCTTTGTTACATGTGGTTTATGAGAAATGAAGCACAAAAATCTGAAGAAATGATGCCTGAACCTAGAAAAACACTACCCTTTCACTTTAATCATTCTTTCTGAGTGAAGTTAAGACTTTAAGTGGGTTTTGATGGCTGTACCTTGTATTTATTTCTTTTTAGTTTTAAGTCTGCTGTTATTCAAACATCAGGTTCATCATTCCTGCAAGTGCTGAAGTGATATTAAAGATACTTCCAGCTAGTTTCCTACTTTCCCTGTGATTTGACTGTGGTTAAACCTCCTATATATCTCCAGTGAGCGGAATTATCTTCCCTCAAGACATATATTCTTATGATTAGATCATTTCTTTTTTTTTTCTTCCCTGCATAAATGACTATTAGCCTGGACCATACAGCCACTTACCTGTGATCCCAAGATCATCTGCCATATCCATTTAGTCCCAGCCACTTGCATTTCTATCGGATGGAACTGAACAATCAACAGCTAGACCTCTATGATCAAATTTTGAATTTTTAAACCTGTTGGAATAGGCTACACTTCACCTTAAATCCAACATATTGTTGACTTCAAGTTTACTATGTGAAGCCTAGTCGTTCATCCATGCAGTCACGCCTTCTCACTTCTATCACACCATTTGCATCTGGAAACACCCGCATATTACATCTTTCAGTACTCCTCCTTACCCTTTCCCGAGATGGGGGTTTGATTTTGAGAAATTGATGGTCAACATAGTATTTTTAAAATGTTGAATTTGGTACTATAGTTTAACCCAGGTTGAAATGGATTGAACCAGATTTCACATCAATCATGCTATGGACCGAAAGGACCAACATATTATATTATGCACATTCTTAATTGTTGCCAAATTGGGTATATTGTGTCTGGTTTGGCTCTCAACTTCTAGTACTAGTTAAATAAATCATCACTAGCCAGATTATGAGGATGTATCTGTCGTAAACTACAAGGCCACAAAGGTACACTTCGGCTTTTCTTGCAAATTGGGCCTCTTCAAAGCTGAACGACAATCACTAATAGCTAAATTATGGAAGCTACATCTGATGGACAGAAAAATCCATATTATTCCTTTTTCAGTTAGCGAACAGCCAGAGAGCATAGCAACCAATGGCCTAGATTTCCTGCCTCATTTTACTTGCGTAGAATGTGAGATATACACGTACAATCTATTTATAGCATTGGTTATATGATTGAACGCTGATGACTAAAAGGTGTTAAAGGGGGAGGGATAGGATTGACCTACAATTTGGTGAAAGTCTTCTCAAAAACTTGCAATCTCTTGGAGTTATTAAAATCAACAAAATGCAATGGAAGCAAAAGATCCGTATGTGGGTAGAAGGTAGAGTGTAAGTAGAGTTTACCCCTACTTCATAGTTAGAGAGACTTCTTTTGATAGACCCTCAGCTCAAGGAAAACAAACCACAAAGTAGTCAAGAAAAGGAAGTAATGGAAGTGAAAGCATAACAAGATATTCTAAACAATAACTACAACAAAAAATGCAATAATCGAGGTACAAGAAATAACAAATAGTAACAGAAATCAACAGACAAGAAACTAAAGGAGCAATACTACTGCTATTATGGACGACTATCGAGATAACACACTACTACCTACTAACCTACTATCCTAATCCGATCCTAATTCGCGTCGTCCACAACCTCACATCTAAGGTCATGTCCTCAGTAAACTGAAATTGCGCCATGTCCTGTCTAATCACCCTTCCCGCTACTTTTGGCCTATCTCTACCTCTTCTGAAACCATACACAGTCAACCTTTCACATCCCCGCACTGAGGCATCCATACATTTCCTCTTGACATGCCCAAACCATCTCAGTGTCGCTTCCCGTATCTTGTCTTCCACAGGCGCCACTCCCACCTTGTCCGGATATTCTGCACTTTAATTCCCGTCTCTCCTAGTATGTCCACACATCCAGCACAACATTCCCATTTCCGCAACTTTCATCTTCTGAACATGAGACTTCTTTACTAGCCAACAATTCGCTCCGTGCAACATAGTTGGTCTAACTACCAGTCTGTAGAACTTGTATTTAAGTTTTGGTGGTACTTTCTTATCACACAGGACTCTGGATGCGAGCCTCCATTTTATTCACCTTGCACCAATACAGTGAGTGACATCCTTGTCAATCTCCTCATTTCCTTGGATACTAGACGCCAGATACTTAAAACTTCCTCTGTTTTGGATGATCTGTGCATCAAGCCGCACTTTTACACCTACCTCATACGTTGCATAGCTGTTTAGAGAAATCATTTTCCTTAAAATTATTTTCTAAAACATTTAAGCCAAACAAATATAGAACTTTAGGAAATTATTTTCGGAAAATGTTTTCCTTCATACCAAAAACACTTGGTAAATATACTTTTTAGAGGTTACTACACCCTTACATACTTCAAGGGGGAGTGCAGTTGGTGGATACCATGGGTTATTCATATTTTATGATGGATAATATGAGTTGATCCATGTTTGACCCATTTTTGAAATAATCGAATATCTAGCCTATTTAAAATGGGTTAGGTCGTGCGAATAATAGTAAATCTTAACCATTTTGCCACCCCTATACGCAACTTTACCTTTACCTTGAGAAGGTAGAACGACTGTTTTCGATAGACCATTGGCTCAAGTAAAGCATATCTAAAAATCAAGTATGTAAAGTAAATATAGTAGTGAAGAATCTACATTGGAAACAAATGGAGAAAAGAACAGCAACAACAATAAATAATATAATAACTAAAGCGAAGGCGACATTAAAATCAAGGAACAAGATAGTAGGAGAGTGATAAAAAAATACAAGGAAACCAGACAATGCTCGATTAGCTACTAATCTTCTATCTTAGTCTTCAACCTCCAAATATTGTTATCTAGGGTCATGTCCTCAGTAAGTTGTTGATGTTCCATGTGCTGGCTAATCCCCTCTCTCCAATAGTTCTTCAACCTACCTCTACCTCTCCTCATACCCGCTATAGCCAACCTCTCATACCTCCTCATCGGGGCGTTTGTGCGTCTCCTCTTTGCATGCCGGAACCATCTCAACTTTGTTTCTCTCATCTTGTCCACCATAGAGGTCGCTCCCACCTTGTTTCGGATATCTTCGTTTCTAATCTTATCCCTCCTAATATGCTCACACATTCATCTCAACATCTTTATTTTCGCTACTTTTATCTTTTGGACGTGCAAGTTTATGACCGGTGCCCTATACAACGTAGCTGGTCTGAGCAATACTCCACCTATGCAACATTGCTTTTTTCATAAGTGCTTTTCAAAAGAGTGCTATTGGTGAGAAGCAGTTTGTGTTTGGCTAATCAATTTGAAAATTATTTTTTGAGCAACAATTAATGTTTAACCAAGCTTTTTAAAAGTGCTTCTAAATGTATTTTTTCAAAAGTGCTTTTCAAAAAAGTACTTTTGGAGAAAAGTTACTTTTTTTAGCTTTTGAAAAACAACTTTTGCTACTTTTCAAAGGTACTTATATTCTCCTAAAAGCTTGGTGAACCACCTCACCTTTTAAAGAAAAAAAGGCACTTTTGGCCTACCAAAAGCTTGGCCAAACAAGCTATTAGTCATGTAGGTTCACTTGCATCAGCTGCCATATTTGTTGGTAATCTTTGTAGCCTATTCAGAGTTTGGTATGTCAAAAGAAAATAGAGGGAGTTTTCATTTTTGGAGAATCCCAAACTATGTAGCGAAAACGTAGCCAGAGGAATCATGTTGATGACGTTGATGAAGCGTAGTTACTTTGTTTGATGACGTTGTTAAACTTTTTCTCTTAGTTTGTAAGGAACCTTTGTAGTTATGCCTTCTGAGTTGTTGGGAGACCTTAGAATCAAGGACATTTTCTCCCACTCTGGAAGTTTTTTCATTTATAACAAAATAGAAAAAGAATATTAGAAAATACTCTTCTTTTATGTTGGTATTTTGTGAAATTTTGAGTTGTTGAAGTATTATCTAAAACACAGTGGGTCCTTATTTGTGCAGATCACCGCGTGGCCATCGTTCTAGAAGTCCCAGGCGGAGATTCTAATCAGTGTGCAAATGCAATGGTCATGATGGTTACTTGCAGTTTTTCCCAACTTGTTTGATCCTGTCCTTGATTATGTGTATGATATTTACTTCGTTCACACTCAGTTTTCTCCAATTGTCTATTTGCTCTTTCCTTAACTACCTCTGTGCGGACGGTATTCAGAGCTTTCCTAGCAGCATTGCATTTTCATACTGGCCTCGGTGAAATGTTCAGATTCTTTTTAATTTGTGCAGAATATTCAGCACCTGTCTGGTAGTATTTGAGATTTGATCTTTTTTCATTGTGAATGGGGATGTCAGTAGGATTTGAGTTGCGCTCAAAATGTCTCTTAAGTTGCTTCTTTTGATAAAAATTTGCACGCAAGTTGTGTTGTCGTTTTCAAGTGCAGTTGGCATATGCTATTATTGGTGATATGCAAAATGAAAGTGCAGTGATACAAATTTTGTTTTTCGAGCTAAAGATGATGTTTTAAAGAATTTAGTTGGTCAATTTTGTTTAGATGAGGAGATAACTTGTGCTGCTTTTCCGACTTTGATTGGATTGGAGTGGATGTTTATTCTTTTGAATTATATGTTTAGGTTGTCAGATGTTCTCTTTTTCATTTGCTCAATTATGTCATTCTAATTTTCCTTCTCTTATAATTGGACAAGTACAGCAGAAGTGAAACTTAATAGGTGATTAGGGGAGTGAGACCTATAAATATTAAACATAACACAATGTTAAAACGGCTCTATAAGAAAGAACAATTAATTTTCTCCCCTTGCCTCTCCTGAAAAGAAGGGAAAATCATTTTTCAATGAAGCTTGTTTTTCGGAAGAAACAAAAAACGATACTTGATAATTTTGTCTGTATTTCTTGTTTAGGATGACTGATTGAAAGGGAAACCCGAAGAATGAACCAGAGTAGAAGGCAAAAAGGAAGAAAAATTGTAAATGAAAATATCTGTTCCCATTTTCTTTTTCTCGATTCCAGTTACTTGAGAAGTACCCTCTTAATTTACTTCAATCCTATTTGACTGAATTTGAGTAAAAATCCAATCTAGGAAAAATGACATCCTTAAATAGTGAAATACTACTAATAATTTAGTGGCGGCAAAAGAACGGGTTGGGTTAAATAAATTTGGGTGAGTTGAAAACGGGTCAACATAAGATGGGTAATACTTCCACCTACTCATATTTCATATGGATAAAAATTGATTGGGTAAAAAACATGTTTACTCATATTTTCATGAACAAATATTATTCTACGTTAGAATTCAATATTCGAAAAATATTTTAGTTTTTTTAAAGTGAGAAATGTTGAAAATACTTTATTTAGTTTTATTGTATCATAAAAGTCATAAAGTTTCTTTCTATAACTTTTCAATATTAAAAAAAATACATAATAGCAAGGACATCCAGTAAAAAAATTTTGCAACATAGGAGTAAAACGTGCTTAATGCACTATAAAAAATATCAATACTAATACATGTTTAAATAATTTTTAAATCACTTATAAGGGTGCGTTTGGTATGAAAAAAATATTTTTCAGTTGTCTCATGTTTAGTTAATTTAAATATTTTGAATTTTTGTTTTTGCAAATTGACTTATTTTTCTCGAATTTAAGGAAAATGACTTTTCTACATAAAGTTAGCAAAATATTTTTCAAAGTCTCGACTCCTGATATCGACCCTGACCCCGACACCCGACCCAGGACCCGAGTCCTGGCCTCGACCTGGGACCCGACTTCCAACCCTGACATCGAGGTCGACCCCGATTCAGGACCTAAGTCTCGACCTCGATTCGATACACGACTCCCGACCTTGATATCAACTCTCGACCTCGACTTCGACCTCTGATCCTCGACACTGACACAACCCTTAATATCCAACCCCGACACCAATATTCAACCTTAACCCCGACCCCGACCTAAACCTCGACCTTGACCTTGACCCTTCACCCCAACACC
>JACEIK010000751.1:193460-203478 GCA_018107945.1 Datura stramonium
TATGAGTTTTTATTTCTAAACATGATCACGTACATTTCTTACATAACTACTAAAAAAAATTCTACATTAATAATAATTTATTTATTTTACTAACTCTAAGAATGTTGTGATAAAAGAAATCAAATTCAATTATACCTTGATAGGTTATATTACTTACCGTAACTTTAAGTCATCCCAAATTTCAGTTGAGGACCGGTATAATAGTTTTTTGAAACGAAATAGTGGAAAGCATATTTAGTTGAAAAATTAATGCAGGCAATTAAATTTTATATAAAACATAAAATTGACATTACATAAAAATTGTCACTTAAAATAGTAAAATCAATCTCATAATCTTCAATACAAGTTTTTGCTCAAGTCTTTACAATTAAGAGCACTTGTCCTGAACAGTAAATGGAGGGCAAAATTATCTTCTTCTTTTTTCTTTTGAAAACTGGAAATTTGTATTCTTCAGGATTAATGGATATGTCGGTCACCTCCAAAAAGTTATCAACAAAGAGACTTTGTAATCAAAAGACTGATTATAGATATCGTAGGAAATTTACCAACTAAACTACATCCTCTATACTTTTTTCTTTACGCCGAAAACGGAAGTTTGCAATGCAATTCCACTTAATCTTCTGGATGGAGTTCCATTTTTCCTCAAAACACCTTCCATTCCTTTTCTTTCAAACTATCCCAAACTATCCCCTAAATACATGAAGGAACTATTCTCCACCATCTCTTTTGGGACTTGTTATCCCCTCTCCTGATCCAGCAGCTTAGACAGTCTGAAGTATGTTCTGGCATAGTCCACTTGACTCTTGAAATACTAAAGAAAAGCGACCATAGTTAAGCAATCACCTTACAATGCAGAAACAAATGACTATTTGTCTCTGCATTCTCATTGCAAAGGAAACATCTTGAAGCTATATGAATATTTCTCTTCTGTAAGGCTTCATGTGTTAGACAGGTTCTTCTGATCACTAACCAAGTGAATCATTTAATTTTAGAAGGGACCAGACATTTCCATATCTTTGACCATGGACCTATACTGCCTCCAGATTGACCCATGATTTCCAACTTGTACAATCTATTCACAGTGAATATCCCATCAGCATTGTCTCCCCACCTGAAAAGATCTAGCTTTGGAGAAAGGCCTCTAAACTTGTCAATTTCCTTCAACATGTTGACCACCCTATCAATCTCCCAGTCATTTAGGTTCCTCCTGTTGTGGGGTACAAGAGTCTGCCACAATAGCTTCAGGGCTGCTACCAATGAAAAATAAATCATGGAACATTTCCATTAGAGACACTTGCCCTTTCCAAGCTTCCTTTTAGAAAAGGATCTTTGCACCATCGCCCACCTTGCAAATTTCCTAGTTGTTGAGTTTGGCCCATAGGTTTCTGATAGTTCCCCACACAGCAGTACTATAAGTATTGACCACTTCATTTGTGCACCATTGACTTGTTTGACCATACTTGTTCCTGATTACCTCCTTCCGTAGAGCTTAATCTTCATTAGCATATCTCCATAGTCATTTCATCAGCAAACTGTTATTAGATACTTTCAAATTCCTAATACCAAGACCTCCTACTTTCTTGTTCAGTTGAACTTCATCCCATTTAACCAAATGGACTTTGTTGCCCTCCTTATTCTCATACCACAGGAAGTCCCTTTTGAGTTTATCAAGTTTGTCCACTAGTTCTTCTAGAATAGGAAACATATGTAGGCAAAGAATCCACTACTGCATTTATCAGGGTCACTCTGTCACCTAAAGATAAATATAGAGACCTCCACTTTGAAAGTTTTATTTCTGTCTTCTCTATAACTCCATCCCAAATAACCAGTTCCTTGTGTTTGTTGCCCAAAAGCATGCCTAAATATGTTATTCGGAGTTGATCAATCCTGTAGCCAAATATACAAGCCAGCCCCTCCATATTAGCCATTTCTTTGATAGTAAAGATACTACTCTTTCTCCAGGTAACACTTAGACCAGAGATAGCCTAAAAAATGAGAAGAATCATCCTTATAAAACTGATTTGCCCTACCTTAGGGTCACAAAAGATGACTATGTCATCTGCATAAAGTAGATGACATATTTCCACATTATCCCCTAGGTTGCCGCCCAACTACAACCCTTTGAGCTAGTCTTGTTAAGCCCTTCCATGGAAATGATGAATAGTAATAATAAAGGTGAAAGAGGGTCACTTTTTAAGTCCTCTTGTGAAGGAGAAAAAACCCACAGATTCTCCATTCACCAAAATAGAGAATCTGACAATTTAAACACGGAATCCATCCATTTCAACCATTTAGCACAAAAGCGCATTTGTTGTAGTATATTCAGGAGGTACTCCCAGTTCATATGGTCATATGCTTTTTCAATACTAATTTACAATAATGTCTGGCACTTCATTTAGTCTAAAATCTACACATTCACTAACTATAAGATCAACATTGTGTGTGTTGACCAACTTGTGCACTACCCTCTTCAACTTTTTTGCTAACAACTTGGCAACAATTTTCTAAACCCCACCAATGAGACTTATTGGTTTGAGTTATGAAGCCCAATTTTTCTTGGTGATAAGAGCTACATAGGTTGCATTAAAACTCTTCTCAAACAATTGATATTGATGGATGCACGGTATCCATAATATCATACTTGATTAGTTCCCAAAAAGCTTGAAAGAAGCTCATAGGGAATCCATCAGGCCTAGGTGCCTTATCACTTGCACATAATTTAATACTGTTTAGAACCTCCTCAAATTGGCCTTTGTAGCCAAACCTGCTCCTCATTATCAATGGAGTCATTACCAGATAAATTGAAAGTTAGTCTCCAGTGAAACAGGTCAGAAGAGTTTAGGTAATACTTTCAAAGTGACTCATTTCTATCCAAGTGCGGGCAGTCCGCATCTTCACAGACATGTCTATTTTACCAAGCCTCTCTCCGAGACAGTACCCAAATTGTTATGCTTTTTGTGCAGGTTAAAACTTACCCAACAAGAAATTTCACTACCTTAGGACCGTTAAATTTGGCCTCCGTTCATCGGGGCTTCAGTTGTCGGCTCCCTTGTCATTAGGTCACCAACTTCCTTGACCTTCCAACACTAGGAAGGCGTCAGCCCCTATACATGGATTTCATTATACAGTTTTTGGTAAAAGCTCAAAATATCCCCTTTGATCTTCCTTGGGTTAATGATAATGTTCCCTTTTATCTCTAGGGAATCAATAGAGTTGAACCTCTTGCAGTCTATGAGAATTCTATGAAAGAATTTTGTATTTTTTTACCTACTTTTTGACCATTGAATTCTGGACCTCTACCTCCATGTTATCTCCTCATTTCTAGCAAACTTCATCAAATTCATAGCAAGATGTGATTTTGGAGTAATTTATCCTCGGATAAAAGTCTCTTATTCCTAAATGATTTCAAGATAGAAAATCTGATTTAGAATGTCATCTCTCCTCTGCCTCCGGTTGTTCTTGTGTTCTTTACCCTATTTTCTTAAGTTTCTCCTTTCAAAGTCCAGCTTGAAAGCCAAGATAAAGGAGGGTATACCATTGACCTGGAAGGTCTTCCACCAGTCTTGGACTTTTTCCCTAAAACCCTCCGCACCAAATCACCATTGTTCAAACTTGAAATAGGATTTCTTAGACCCCCAATCACCACAAGTTAGCAAAATAGGGCTATGGTCAGAGTCCACTTTAGGAAGGACAGATTGTTTGATATGTAGAAACAGTTCCTCCCACTGATATGAATAGAAAAACCTATCAATTCTAGAAGCACTTCTATGATTATCTTCCCTTCTCCAGGTGTAAAATCCTCCAAATAAGGAGGATCAACCAATTCCATCTCATTGATTCAGTTTGAAAATTCAGCCACAACACCTATGATTTACAATTAGATCTAACAGCAGGATATGTGATGATAATGAAATCACCACAAGCCTCCCAAGGCCTTCATTAGTACTCCTAATAGCTGCTAATTTCCACACTCCCTTCTTTCAGTTCTCTCATATCAACATACACAGCAGTCAGAAACCAAGTCAAGTCCTAACTGATGCCTACAATTTATGGGTTATCATTTGATTGCCAAACTCCATTGCTCTCCTATCCAATGTATTTTATCCCACATCACCACAATGCCTCCACTCCTTGCTATAGCAACCATGTGAAACTCCTCCATCCATATATTATGCCACAATTGTTGTATAAGATTTGTATTTGTTCTCCCCAACTTAGTCTCTAACAACACATTGAAATCCGCACCCTCTTGTTGAATTATCCCTTTAACTAGACCCTTTTTATTTTCCATGTTTAGCCCGCATACCTTCCAAGACAGTACTTTGAGCTTCATTTGGTTAGAAGTGGTGTGGTTCTCCCCCAACTTCTCGGTTCACCATCCTTGAACTTCATATCAAAAGTTAAGTTCCTAACTTCCTTTGGGATTGTCTCCAATCCAGTGTCGATACTGGATACCTCCTCCTTGTGAAGACTGAGTCCCCCTTTTTTAATCAATTTTCACAAACATTTCAAAGGCTATATCTTAACAAACTTTGAAAGATTCTTGGCTCAGTTTAATGACATTCAAGTGAACCCACATACTAGCTATATTTTCCATTTCGAAATCAATCACCCGCTCTTCAATCTGCAATGGAATTGGATTATATGAGTCCAACTGCATGTTTGAGGCATTTTCTATGTCGAACTTTTCAGTCTCTACAATTGTATGCAGATCATTATCTTCCTTCTCCATACCATCGTCATCTGGTTTAGCATCTTCTTGTACCTTTGCGTCTGTATGAGTGAGATACATTGTAGATGCAATGGAAATTCCCATCAAAGCTTCCTCCTCCCTTCTGTTATAACTCGTAACGGTTGCTGCGTCACCAAGTTTGTGTTTACAAACTTGGTAAAAAGTTCAGCTAAAATTTCTTTATGGGTTCCAACTTTTCTTTTTGATAACCGTGGTGTTTGGACCACCTTGCGCGCACCTCGACTAATTTCATGGGATACTGCCACCTCCACCAGCAACAGGTACCAGGTAACTCTGTCCACAAATGCCAAAACAAATGAAAAGAAATCACCTAGTGTTTTTTGTCTCTGCTGGGGTTTGAACCTGATACCTCACGGTTCTCACCCACTTCATTGACCACTAGGCCACACCCTTGGGCACTATGGGCTCCAACTTTGTGAATGTGATAGTTGGGATACAGAAGTCCCAATGTTGAATAGATGTTGTGACCCATTACTTTCAAAAGGAAGGCCCAATGTTGAATAGATGCTCTGGCCCATTACTTTCAAAAAATAAGAGCCTCTTTATGAGGACAACACATATTGCACCCTTTTGTAGTCACGTGACTCTGACTAAGTCTGGGACCCACCTTGCCCTCTACATGTAGTACTTTATCCAAGGGTTTCCTTTCCCTCCTTAACCCTAAATAACGTTGGGTCGCCATCACCTTTGGAGACTCTATTGACTTGTCTCATCCCCTTTCTAACTTAGTACTAACTTCTCGACTGTCGCGCTGGTACTCTCCTATTCTTCTAAACCTCGCCATAGCTTCCACACATACCGATAGTGAAAAAATCAAATCTCTGTTTGAATTTCGATTTTCTTTGATGATATATTTGATGGGACCTTTCACTTTGAGTCACGCCCATCAGAGATGGTTCTTCAAGGATGTTCTGCTATTTCTATTCATCCCCCGCACTTATCTCCTAATTCTTTCATGATGTTGACTGACCATAGATGCAGAGATAAGTCAAGAACACAAATACAAAACCAATCAAATGTGAAATGGACTGCGTAAGCACCAGCCGTAAGAGATCACCAATCCAACTTTAGGTTCTTGTCATGTCTCTTCCTTTTCCCATGATGATGTGCTCTGCATCCTTTCTCGATTGGAACTCAAAGAGGAATTATGTTCTCATATCAAAGACATGGAGTTTAGCGACTATCCATGCCTGTTGAGCCCATCTTCTCACATCCTCCCTCATTGGGATCTCATCACAGTCCTTTTCGTCATGGCTTCTTGGAGGCTACCAAGATCTTCTGCTCAGTAGAGATAACAGGTTCCTGCGAAGTCCACCTATTTTTTTTTGAAAAGCTTCCTTGTAGCTACCTTCAACCCTCAAGGATTTATATTTAAAAGCCCCTATGTTTGGAGTAGAATCTTGCTTTAAAGACCCCTAACTAATGAAGCTTTCAATGCGAACAAGCCCCAAGCACCCTTCATTTGGCTTGTTTTCAAGGATAATGATAACTTCTCTAGACTGGCCATTAACCGTAATAACTGATAAGAATTTGCCAAACTTGTTGAACTTCAAGGAGCAAAAGATGTTAATAGAAACATCCTTGGCTTTTCAAGTCTTCAAGATCTTCCCTCTTACTTCATATGCTTCCTTCATTCTTCTGCATAGCCACCACAAAGCTCCACTGCTTAATGTCATTCTCCTCATGTACATTCTGGCACTTTCCGTACATTCGAACCATGTCTCAATAGATGACTTTGTTTCTGAAATGTCATAAGACCTCCCCTGCTCTGAAATAAATACAATTTTCCATGATTTGGAAACAAAGGCTTTCAAGGAAAATAAGGATGAAAGAGATTCCAGATTTTGTTCTTTTTTTTGAAAGGAACTGTCTTATTTCTCATAGTTCAAGGACAAAGTTGGATCATTTTTCCTTGTTTTGGAGCAACCGTTAGTAAGAAGGGTATTTTTGAGTTATTTTACTAGTTGGAGGGCATATTTGAGCCAAAAGCATAACGACAAGGGCATTTTTGAGCCAAAAACGTAACGGGGGTAAAAATAACCCATTTTGAATTGTTCAGGGCTATATTCGACCCTTTTCTCTTTATATAATTCCAAGTGAAGGATGTAGGAATCCACCTCTATAAAGGTTGCATTGATATATCCCCTAGCTGATGGTCTGTAGTCTTTACATGGGTCCAAAACAACCCTATTATTGTCAACTGAGAGAAACGAAGCTTGATACAATTATTTCGAAAAAATAATCCAATTTAAAATCAAAGAAAATGAACAGACAACTAATTAGCATACATGGGAGAACGTCAGTATAACGATTCTTGCTGATGTTTGTGCTATCCAAAGCCACCGAGCATCGACTCTTCATTTCCGAATCTTTCAACCTATTTTTCTGAACCAAAGGAGCTTGAATTTAGCATGAGATCAAATGAATTTCATGTTTGTCCAAAGTTCAACCTATGTATGTGTGCGCGTGTATATACGTATGTGTGTCCCAAGTTCATTTTCTTTTACACTCAAGGAGGACACCTTGATGCACCTATTATAAAGAGAGAGCTTAGAGTAAATATACTCCTTCCAAAAAACAAAGAAAAAAGCTAAGTTCACTATTTCCTTTTATTTATTTCCAATTTTCTTCTCTTTCAAATTCCACTGTTTCTGTCACACTCCAAACTTTGGAGGAACGGGCCGACACTCGGTGTCTGAAGACTTGTGACCAAGCGAAGCGATATTCATATCATGATATATGAAATGTTATAACTTCAAATCATAAATCGTTCCGCTCAATAGCCTAAAATCATATCTTTTTTTATATAATTCGTGAGGTACAATGAAACATGTTCTAGACATAATACATGACCCACAATATGCATGGAGCTTCTATGACATCATGATAGAAGAATGCCAGTGGCAAGTCCCCCGGCTATACCCAAATCAAAGACAAGAATTCGTAGCATCAGAAGACACCCCGATACAGAGTGGGTCTCATCGTTACAACTGGAAGAGAGAGGGAGATACATACCTATGAATATTAATACTTGCATCCACGAAAGAGATGCAATGCCCCTGAGCAAGGGACGTGACTACAAAATCACAAGTACTCAACATGCATCATATACACCCTCAATCATAAAGCGCACAAAGACATTTAAGTAACATGATAAGACTTATGCAACTTCGTTTCCAATGAAAATGTTTCATAAAAAGATCAATTTAACAATTGAAATAATTTCATAACTCAAAATTAAGTTTGAAGCTTTAGACAAACTTATATCTTTAGTCGGAGTCCCATTAGTCACTGATATGTTCATTAAACCAGCATGTGTACGACATTGGAGTCCGATCTCGACCTGATCAGCAAGTGTCGTGTGGATCAACATTTATTTGCTATCATTCCATTAATCCCAACAAAACGAGACTATCTAGTCGCCCAAGCCGATGGTTAAAACAATATTCCTACATTAGCACATGTAGTTTCGAGTATCTGACCATTTTGCAAATACCTTGTCAGCTATTACAAAGAGACTCCCTTGACATTTCATTTCATTTGGCACCTTTGGCCCTAAAACATAATCTTTAACGCATTTCATTTGGCATAAAAGACCCATAAATCATAATCATAAACTTTAAATTTACGCTCAAAGCCAACATGTCATTCTTATCTCATTTTCATGATCATAATCATAATCATTATTCATTTGAAAACCATAACATCATGTTCATGTTCTTTTAAAGTTCATAAAATCATACTCATATTCATTTGGTGCTTATAAAATTCATGTTCATATTCTTTTGTAACTTGAAAACATTTATAATCACAACATCTCGTGAAATATAGCATTTGAGTATTATCATTTAAAACTTAAAATACATGAATAACGCATGATTTACTTATACCGCACAACCATACATTAATTTGAAAATACTATTAGACATCAGAGGCGGATAAAGAACTTGAAGGTTACAGGTGCCATACCGTTTTAAACATAGATGTGTTGATTAAATCGATCAATATTTAACCTATTCTCCATCTTGTAAATAGCAACTTGGGCCAGCTTTGATTCAATTATTCGTCTTTTCAATTTATAAAGATAAATAGACCGAAGAAAAAAATTATGATAACTTGGCGAAAAGAAAAAGAACATTCTAACAATATTTAATCTATATATATACATACAACACCTCATTCATTTATAAATGCACTCAATAAGTTTTCATTAGTGTGTATCAGTCATTTATAAATGCACTCGATAAGTTTTTTATATTCTTAAAACACTCAATAGTGGCATAATTATTTATATTTATATATACTTCACGCTCTATGTAACAACATATTACATATAAAGAAACTGAAGAATTTCACATACGTAATTGCAGTAACAAAGACGGAGTCTTATGTTAAAGTATCGACTCACACCAATAGAAAATCTGAGAAAGCCAAAGAAATCAAATGATATTTTAATATAATTTTCATGTCGCCCTTTATTGCAATATGCATTTTATTTTATAAATTAAAATTTTTAACAAGATTTGAATTATCATAGCTCAAACTATTTATTTATATGCATTTTTTCCAAACGATTTAGATAATAGAATAAAGAGTAAGAGAAACTCATTGTCGAGTTTTTGAATTTTTGACGAAAAGAGAGGAGAAAAAATTTGTTGGAAGAAGAAAATTATTACTCCCTTCGTCTCAATTTATACAACAATGTTTCACTAGACTCAATTTAAGAAAGGAAAGAAGACATTTGAAATTTGTGCTCTAAAATAGACCTTAGACATTTGTGGGCTATAAAATATTTCACTAAGAATAAAAAGAGAATTTTAAAGTTAAGTTGTTTCTAATTATAGAAAAATAATATTCTTTTTGGATAGACTAAAAAAAGCGTGTATACATAAATTTATTTTATGCTTAAAATAAAAATAAAGAAAAAGAAAATTAGCAAAAATTGAAACGAAAAGCCGTCAGTAAAAATCAAGTTAAGAACTATTATAACTTAGATATCAGATGTATGTGTTAAATATAATATAGTATGTGCATTAAGAATATATGATCCCCATGGCCTAATGGATAAAGCGTTTACTTTTACTCAAGATATTGTGAGTTCGAATCTAGCGAGAACATTTTTTGGCAAAAGAAACGAAAAAATGTAGCATAAAAACGAAATATTATGCCTTTTGGGATCAAACTTGAGGTCAAGAGGTAGAAAACTTGACCCTTCACCACTGGCCCTATGCGCTAACTTCGTACAACAGGTGGCAAGTTTAATAT
>JACEIK010000751.1:227502-267435 GCA_018107945.1 Datura stramonium
TTATATCTTTAAAATAAGAAAAATATTTATAAAACCTAAGTGTTAGGAGTTTATATATTGTTCAAATAACGAAAGATTTAATAATCAAATTTTAATTGATTTCAAATTATTAAACATTAAAAATTTAATATAATTATGATTTTTGTACAATATAACATTAGTTTTCAAAGAATAAAAAAGAGGAAACAATATTTCACTAAGAATTTTCATACTTGTAATATACCTAGTTCCTATATACGTATATTGCATGTAAATCTTCAATAAACACAATGCTTAAAGTTAAAGTGATTAAATATCCTTTGAACTTGCAAAAATGATCAATTTAATTAAGTTAAATGTTTGGTTACTTTGGTTGCTCTGTCATATCCATAACTCTGTTCTGATATAAATGCAACATAAAGTTATCCATATGAGAAAATATGTTACCATTAGTATAGCACAATATTTGAGAGTGTTTGAATATTATTTAATTTATTGTCATTTCAAAAACTAAGTGTATATTTTTTTAAAAATATTTTTTTTAATTTTTTGATAACAAAAGTTGAATTCTTCAAATAAACACATTTTTAGAGTCATATTGACATAATCTGCATATATATGTCATATATCATCAATTATACAAGTAAATTGTTAGAGTTTTATATTTTTTTTTATCCAATCGTCAATTAAATAGAGAGGCCTTATTAGTTATTAAGCTTACATTTATAAACTAACTCAAACGTCTTGGACTTTTAAAATTTTACCAATTTGACAAGAATCATGAATTTTCAAGATTAATTTATGGACAATTTATGCTTTAACTAAAAGAATAAAAAAGACCAATATAATTATTTTTTGATACCATATTTTGTTTAATTTGAATATTAGAGTCACTTTCTTTTCCTTCGGTGATTTATCTGTCTATGATTGAAGTGCTTCTATATTTTTACATTGAGCTAATTATTTCAATAGAAAATTAAATGAATTTAATTTGTTGTCTTTGAGTGTTATTGGAGATTACTATTTTTTCAATTATGAATGCAACCTAACTCTATAGGCAAGAGTAATTAAAGTCCATATTGCATTACTTTTTATTTTTTACAGCAACATCATTTGACATGTGAATTGCATATATATCTCATAGCAATTATTATAAAATTTATAATAATTTTAACTCGGAGTGTGAGTGGAGAAACGCGTTATTAGTAAGAGCTAATTAATGATTCTTGAGGTACTAGAGTTGGTCCCTTGGATTGTAGAATTGTAATCTAAAACCTGCTCATGAGTTTGAATAAAAGCCTATTCGATAGGTCGTGTTTTTGTTACTCCCTTGAGCAAGGAGCTTTTTCAAGTATCTATTGTGTGTTCTTTACTCTTATTATTTTGTACTTGTGATTTAACTGAACTTAGTTCACTATCATAGCTAGTATGTGGTGATTTCAATTGGTATCAAACCAGAGTTTTTCAATAAAGGCTTACACCTTGAAAAATTGATTATGGCTGCACCACCAGTAGCTCAGGAGGGACAATCAACCACAAGACTTCCCTTGTTCAATGGCCACTACTACTGATGGTGGAAAAATCGCATGATGAATTTCTCCATAGGTGAAGATCACAACTTGTGGAATGTCATATTGGACGGACCTACCATACCTATGAAATTGGCGGATGGAAAAACTCAAATACCAAAAGGGAGATTGGAGTACATAAAGGAGGAAAAACTTGTTGTTGAGATCAATGCAAAGGAGAAGAAGATTTTGGTGTGTGGAATTGGTCCTGATGAATATATATAATCGAGTTTCTTCATGTTTCAGTGTAAGGAAAACATGGGATGCTCTTAAAACTGCTCATAAAGGAACAAGTCAGGTGAAGAAGTTTAAGATTGACATGCTTAATCATCAGTATGAACTGTTTAAGATGAAGGATGGGGAATCCATTCATGACATGCACACCAGGTACTCTTCCATTATTAATGAGATATGCTTACTTGGTGAGACCATTCCGACAAGTAAGGCTATAAAGAAACTTTTGAGTGTCCTACCAGAATCTTGGGAAAGCAAAGTAAAAGCTATCTCTGAGGCAAGAGATCTTGACACACTAACTATGGATGACTTGATAAGGAACCTAAAGACTTATGAACTCAAAAAATCTCAAGAAAGAGAGTTGATCAGTTCCCACAAGGAAAATAACTTGGTCTTTAAGGCTTCTACTGTAGAGGATGACAACATGACCCTGCTTACCCGAAGATTTCAGTGAATCATCAAGAAAGGTTTCAATACTCAGAAGAAAAATGCATCAAAATCCATCGAGAAAAATCTTTGAGATTTGATTTGCCACAAGTGTGGTGAACCTGGTCACTTCATGAAAGAATGTACTCAATGGAAATTAGAACATAAATGTAATCTGGCTAAGAAATCTAAGGAAGGAAAGAAGGATCAACTTCAAATTTCCAACAAAAAACTCACCACAAAAGAAACGGATAGTGTGGTGAAGCGAGCTCTAACTGTCATGAGATAAACTTCCAGTGATGAATATAAAACAACTACTGAACAAGATAACTGCTTGCTCTCTTTTGGCCATAGATGATTTTACTGATGAAGATGTTTTGGCTCTGATGGCCGACTCAAATTCAGACAGTGAAGACGAAAGAAATGAGCTAAGCTTCTTTGAACTCAAATAAAAAATAAAACTTATTCTCAAAAGAAGTTAGCTTCACTGTCTCTTGTTCTTATTGATGAATACAACACTCTGTCTATAGAAAAAGAGCATATCATAAATGCTTTTGCCACTCTCAAGCTTGATAATAGAAAACTTGAGGAAGAGAAAGAGACTTGTTGAAAAAAAGCAAAGGAGTGTGAAAAGGTTCTCAAGGAAAATCATGAAAAAGAGAAACTATCATAAAACTCACTCTAGAGTCACAAGCATTGAACACAGAGAATCAAAAATTCCAAAAGACTTTAGAAAAAAATCAAAGCTGAATTAGAAAGAACCTTAAAATGGACCAGGTCCTCTGAACTTCTAATATTATGCATGAAAATCACTCTAATAAAAGACAAGGATAATACAAAAATGGCATACACAACTTTGAGCATGGACCTAAATTGCATCATGTTTTTTGTTCTCACAGTGGATTAACTGGACATTATCAAGAATAATATATAATCAAGCAAAGCGCCACAAAGAAATTTTTTGAATATGTAAGTCCTAGATCAATGCCCACAAAAGTCAGGTCCAAATCTGAAAAATTGAAAATAAATAGGAACATTGTTTTGCCACATTGGACCAAAAGACATTTAATTCACCCATTTAAAAAGGGTAAGGGACCCAAGCTAGTCTGAGTATCCAAATCTAAATTCTAACTTTGTGTGCAGGTGAAAGTGAGATCAAGTAAGGGAACCTGGTACATGAACAATGCATATTCCAGGCATATGGCAGGAACAGTAGAAAACTTTCTCTCACTCATCAATCACAAAGGCGGGAATGTTGCCTTTGGAAATAGAAAGAAGGTGAAATAGTTGGAATTGGCAAAGTTGGCGATCCATGTCCCAAGTAATTGATAATGTATACTATGTGAAGGGGTTGAAACACAATTGTTGACTATCTCCCAAATGTGTGACAAAGGAAACTCTGTCCTATTCACATTAGTAGACTGCAAGGATACCAACTTGAAGACAGGGAACCTGATTCTTAAAGGACAGAGGTACAAAAACGTATACAAGGCTAATATCATGGATCCTATTGGAGAAGAGCTTTCTTGTTTGAGTGCACTGATGGATAGCTCTCTACTTTAGCACATACGTATGGGTCATACCAGCTTTTCACATCAGAATAAGCTTGTTGGAAAAGAACTGGTACTTGGACTGCCTAGAACCAAGTTCAAAGATATCTTGATTTGTGATACCTGTGCAAAGGAAAAACATGTGAAATTCTCCTATAAGCCTAAGATAGTAGTCATATGGATTTGTGTGTGCCACGCCCCAAAGATGGGAAAGGGCACAATTGACACTCGACCCTAAGATAATCAAGAGATCGGCTATATAGCCTCTATACCGCTAATGCTAAAGCCAACAGGCCACCTGCTAAAGCTAACCGAAATAGTCATTGGATGCATGAGGTCTCCGCAACAACAATTAAACAACTGAAAAGCTGACAAAGATACAATAAGCTAAACTGAACAATGAAAGGATAACAAGGCCACACAACCCAAACAACTATACAACAAGTCCACACAAGCCTCTAAAGAGTAGGTAACTGAAATGCAGGGGACAGGGCCCCGGCCTACCCAACTATACACAACTCAGACAGTCAAAAAGGAAACATAGCTCCTGGAAGAAAGAAACATACCACTACTCTGCTGAAATCAAGCTCCTATTGACACTGTCGATTCGAGCCTTTGCCTGTACCTGCAGTACGATTGCAGGAAGGGGGTCCCCAGGCGAAGGGACGTCATTATGAATGAAATGTACTGGTATGTAAGGCTAAAATAGTAAACATAGATATATTCAAGATACTAAAAATCAAAGTAGGGAATAGGTACTACCTGCGACCTTGGAAGCTGATATCTAAACAAAATATGATACATCATGTGAATACAATCAAGTAAGAACATATACAAGTCACACTGCATTATCCATAAGCTATATAACCCCTAATCAAATAATGACTTGGTTCAGTCAATCAATACTACAACTGCCCACCTAACATAATTGTGTCGGTGGTAAGGTCATAGTCTCATATCTGAAGGGAAACTGCCCACCTGATATAACCGCGTCAGTGGTAAAGTCATAAGTCTCATATATAAAATATTCCATAGGACAACTGTCCACCGGACATACCAGGTCGGTGGTAAGGTCATAGTCTCATATCTGAAGTCGATTGGGCTCATATCGTGTATGTCTAACACATATGGCATAAGACAAAAATGACAAATTCCAAGACTACGACCTGAATAAGCCTATTTTATAATTCACAGCTGCACATAAGCACATATATCACATAAACCTTTGAAATAACACCTACATGCATATACTCAATAACTTTCAAAGTTATAAGAAGGTTGGGGCAACATAAGGAATTCAATAAGCTCCATAGACAACACTTAGACACATTTTGGATTTGGGAACTCGATATCCTGACATTTAGCTTAAGGGAGAGAAATCACGGAATCCTCCCTTAGCCTCACGTACTTTATCAAATATATATAAGATAAAGGACAATCATGAAAAGGAATTATACTTCAACAAGTTCATTTATCCTTACTAGCTTGTGACATCTTTCATAGCTTATACTCATTTACACGTCGCTATCTTAGCTCTGTCACCAACTTCACTTAGCAACTAAACTTTTAAGCACATTTAACATCACATATATATAACATACAGTAAATTACCAGCTCACAGTACCCACTATAAGGAGACTTCAGACTCGATTTATAACTACGACACAATTGGAAGTAACACATATTTCATCTCACATTTACTTGTTCCAAATGTTTCAACGAGTCAAACTCAATGTCATGCACTTTTGGCCCTTTGGACAGAATTATACTTACTTTAATATAAGTGTGAATACATAGGAATATTAGCCCTTTCGGCAGTATATATTCGTGCTTGAACAACGAAGATAGGACACTTTAACATACCTTTTTCTGATGAACTTTCTTTAGCTGATTTCCTATTTCAACGACCAACCTTAAACCTTATTAATCCTATGGATTTATAGGACAAAAAAAATCTTAATTTGTAGCATAAAATTCATCCCAAAAGAAATTATCAAAGGCAGTCACAATAGCAACAACAACACACGACAACATCAACAATATTTAGCCCTTTTCTTTACTTGTTTCCATTAGCTTTTTTTTTTGGGGGGGGGGGGATAAGAGGAATAATTACCTAAATTCTGATTTAGTACTTCCCCTAAATATGATTTATATTTACATCCAAAGAAACTATCAAAAATCCAAAAAAAAAAGAGCAAAAACTCAGCTTAAAAACAGCCCAACGGCAACTCACTTAGCTGCCAAATTTCAGGCCTTTCACTTGCAATTTAAGGGTTTTAAAGAGGGTGAAATTCTTACCTTTCCTCTTGGATTTAATTAAGAAGTAGAATTAACTCTTAAAATGCAGCAAATTCTCCCAAAACAACTTCCAAAACGAGCTACACAACACACCTAGCACACTTGGAACTCAACTTTCTTAACTTGTCTTGTATATAGTTGAGTTGTACTTGAGGTTTCTCCTTGTTTTCCCTTAGTTGTTTGCTAGAAATTTGAGAGGATTGCAGAGGGTGAGAAAATGCCTCAAATCTAAAAAAGTTTAAAATGATCTCATAGCACAAACTTAAAATATAAAGGTGTTTAGGTGGTGGCCGTTTTTATGGTGGTGGCCATGTTACTGCTTGACAATGTCACTGTAAAATTGCTATAAATTTTTATTTTAAACTCTGATTAACGAGAGATTTGATGTTTTAAAAACTAGACTCAAATATTTTTAATTTGGTAGGTCGTGGATCTTGTAACTCATTATATATTGGGAGATATGATTGATCTTGGGCATAATTACGTGTCCAAGTGCTATTTTATAACTTAATTAAGTCATGTTTGTCAATTAAATTAATTATATTCTCATGTGATTTTAAATTTTTTTGGGTATGCACTAACCAACATGATTAGTCCTTTTTTTGTAGGTGTAAAATGCATATGAAGGACTAAACAATTATGGTTGAAGCAAAGGAAGGGAGTTCGGCTTGGATTGCAAAATATTGCAAGATGGCATGCCATGGAAAGGCTGGCCGCGCCAGGCAGCGTGCCACGTTGTGCATGTGCCGCGTCCAACGTCGTTCCATGCTGCGCGAGAAGAGGCATTACAGTGCGCATGCGCGTTGGCGCCGTGCCACGCTAGGCACTACTGTGCGCCAGCTCCCGTGTCACGCTGGGCAACGCGCGCGAGGATGGCCATGTCACGTCGGGTGTCGCGCACAGCCTGCGCCAAAGACATGCGACTACCAAGAAAACCAGTAAGACTCCACGTTTGCTCCGTGTCACGGAGGAAAATTGAGGCGTCCAGCTCCATGAACGGAGGCAGTCCATGCACGTCCAAAAAGTAAAAATTTTCACTTACTATAAATTAAAACCTTAGCTCTAAAAATCATTTATCATGAAATATCTTTGGAAAACCGTAAAGGAGCGAAGGTAGAAGTGAAGAACTCTACCTAGGGTTGATTATATTTTATTCTCCTTTAATTATTCTTGTAAGTACGTTGCTTGAATCATGTTTTTGAGTTATTGTACGAACATGAGTGGCTAAAACCCTTCCTCTAGGGTTGAAGCTACGTAATATGATTGTAATTGCATGAATTCTTCATTGGTTTGAGTTTTAGTTGTTGTTTTATCTTACATTCTTTATTATTGTTGTTTTTATGCTTGATCACCATGGAAACAAATGTGTTAAGCTTAGGTAAAATCTAGAAAGAGTAACCCTAGGCTAGAACATGAGAATGTAGGGAGCAAGTTCTTATCTTTATGATAGGATTCATGATTAGGATAGAAATTATACCTAATTTTCCTTGCTTGGTTACTAAAACGGGATGAGCTAGACACCGACTTAGAATTATCACATCACCACTCATAGAAGTAGTTGTGAAGCTAAGTCCAAATAAATGATTAGAGGTACGAAAGTCCATAATCATTGGCACAAACTCCATAAACCACATCCATGTAATTAAATTGCTCCCGAATTAGGACGTCACATCCCCGCTCAATGATGTAGGTGTGAGACTAGTTTGTCGTGTTTAGAGGCTCGAAAGATCATGAACATAGCATTTAAATTATGTGAGACAACAACTGAAGTTTTTATACTCGAACCATTGTGAATTGTAGCATTTCATGATTATTAGGCCTTAACTCTAGTTGCTTCTTGTATTGTTTCTCGAGTATTTTGTGATCACCCCTAGACTTAATTAGAATTTACCGAAAATCTATATAATAAACACTTGTGAAGGTTAATTTTAACACTCGAACTTGATAATTTGCTGAATTGGTCCAGTCCCTATGGGTTCGATCCCCGGCAATGGCGTGGAACGCTGCCTGGCGCGACCAACCTTTCCATGGCATGCCATCTTGCAATATTTTGCAATCCAAGCCGAACTCCCTTTCTTTTCTTCAACCATAATTGTTTAGTCCTTCATATGCATTCTACACCTACAAAACAAGGACTAATCATGTTGGTTAGTGCATACCCAAAGATATTCAAAATCACATGAGAATGTGATTAATTTAATTGACAAACATGACTTAATTAAGTTATAAAATAGCACTTGGGCACGTAATTATGCCCAAGATCAATGATTGTTTAAAGTTGACCCTTATTTATGAACTTCACATACTCTTCGCTTTTTCCTTCAGACATGTTTCCCTTCTCACCTACAACCAATATACTACCCGTACTTCCCTTAACATAGCATAAAATATCAAATAATCATAAAAGAAATTTTGGGGTGTAACATCCCCCTCCCCCTTAGGAACATTCGTCCTCGAATGAGAATTAACTTCGTTTAACATGCCTCAAAACACATACTAAATAACTTAGTTATCAAATACATACTCAATATCATGTCGACTTGATAAAAAAGTGAGGATACTTCTTCTTCATTTCTTTCTTGGCCTCCTAAGTTACCTCCTCGATGTTATTACTTCGCCACAATACTTTGACCGAGGCAACTTCCTTAGTTCGAAGCTTTCTAACTTTCCGATCAAGGATGGAATCTAGGACCTTTGTATAGGTCATCTCCTTAGAAATCTGAATATCATCAATAGTCATAAAATGGGTCGGGTCTCCTATACACTTCCGCAATATAGATACATGAAATACTAGGTAGACTGCCGCTAGCTCAGGTGGCAACTCCAACTAATAGGCTACTTTGCCTATCCTGTGGATAACTCTCTAAGGCCCAACATATCTAGGGCTCAGCTTGCCCTTTCGGCCAAATCACAGGAAGCTTTCCATAGGCGACACTTTCAGGAAGACCCAATCATTAACAACGAATTCCAACGCTCGACAGAGTATGCCAACATAAGATTTCTATCTGCTCTAAGCTTTATGAAGTCGATCTCTAATAAGCTTTACTTTGTCAATAGCCTGCTGCACTAGATCTGGCCCCAATTGTTCAGCTTCGCTAAGTTCAAACCAGTCGATTGGCGATCTACACTTCCACCCATACAAAGCTTCATACGGAGCCATCTGAATGCTTTCCTAATAACTGTTCTATAGGAAAATTCTATCAAGGGAATATGTTCATCCCGACTTCTCCCAAAGTCCAAAATACAGGCACACAACATATCTTCGAGCGTCTGAATGGTGTGTTTGTCCTGTCCATTTGTTTGGGGATGAAATGCGATGCTAAGATTCACCTGAGTGCCCAGGACTTTTTGGAAGGACTTGCAGAAGTTTGCCATAAACTGAGCGCCTCTATCTAAAATAATGGATAAAGGAACGCCATGTAGGCGAACTATCTCACGGATATACAACCTGGCGTAATCCTCCACAGCATAAGTCGTCCTGATTGGTTGAAAGTGAGCTGATTTAGTCAATCTATCTACTATTACCCAAAATGGAGTCACTTTCTGCTTGTCCGTGACAATCCTGTAATAAAATCCATATTAATTACTTCACACTTCCAGGATGGAAT
The DNA here is from genome assembly GCA_018107945.1 of Datura stramonium. Lineage (NCBI taxonomy): Eukaryota > Viridiplantae > Streptophyta > Magnoliopsida > Solanales > Solanaceae > Datura > Datura stramonium. Next base: position 237,166 of record JACEIK010000751.1, read on the forward strand.
CTCCATAATCCATATTCTAAGTCAAGCCTCCAGGCCTATGGTGCTTGACCTTGACCTGTTGGAAATTAGGACACTGGACCACAAAACTCGTGATGTCCTTTTTCATGTTGTTCCACTAATATAGCTGCTTCAGGTCACGATATATCTTCGTGGCACTCGGATATACTGAATACCAAGAGTAGTGAGCTTCGCTCATGATTTGCTCCCGTAGCTTGTCCATATTTGACACACATAAATGAGTCTGGTATTTGAGAACTCTGTCTGGCCCACACTCAAACAAGGCCTACTTCTGTTGTAGAATGTTATCTCTTAGCACTACCAATTCTGGATCCTCATATTGTCGCAGCTTAACTTCTAACACCAAGGAGGATTCTGCAGTGTTCTGAACTACTACACCTCCATCTTCAGTATTTATCAACTGAATATGCAAATTAGCTAATTATTGTATTGTCTTCACCATTTCAACTCTGTCAACTTCTATACTACTAAAGCTGCCCATAGACTTGCGGCTTAAAGCATCAGTCATAACATTAGCTTTGCCAGGATGGTACAGAATGCTAACATCATAATTCTTCAATAATTCTAACCACCTTCTCTATCGTAAAGTTAACTCCTTCTGCTGGAACAGGTACTGAAGGACTTATAGTCTATAAAAATGTCAACATGTACCCCATACAGGTAGTGACGCCAGATCTTTAGCATGAACACCACCACTGCCAACTCTAGATCATGGGTAGGGTAATTCTGCTCGTGCTTCCTAGCTGCCTGTGAGAAATGACTTCACCGTGTTGCATCAAAACACAGCCTAAACCAATCCTGGAAGCATCACAATAAACCACATAACCCTCTGTACCCATGGAAGAGTCAAGACTGGTGTTGAAGTCAACCTATCTTTCAATTTCTGGAAACAGCGCTCGCATGCCTCTGACCACTGGAACTTAGCTTCTTTATGAGTCACTTTGTCAACGGCGCGGAGATAGTAGAAAAACCTTCTACAAGTCTGCGATAGTAACCTGCCAAACCCAGGAAGCTATGGACCTCTGTAGGATTCAAGGGTTGGGGCCAACTCTTTACCGCCTTTATTTTCTGACTATCCACTCTTATACCTTCAGCTGTAATTACATGAACAAGGAAAGCCACAGATATTAGCCAAAATTCACACTTAGAAAATTTAGCATACAACCTATGCTCCTGGAGAGTCTATAACACAGCTTTCAGATGACCTACATGCTCGTCCTCGGATCGAGAGTAAATCAGAATGTCATCAATGAAAATGATTATAAATACATCAAGGAAGGGCTTAAATACCCTATTCATCAAGTCCATAAAACTGTTGGGGCATTAGTAAACCCAAATGACATCACTAGAAACTCATAATGGACATACCTGATCCTGAAAGAAGTCTTGGGGACATTCGCTTAACCCGTAACTAGTGGTACCCGAATCTCAAATCAATCTTCGAAAAGCACCTGAAACCATGTAACTATCCAATAGGTTATCAATCCCGGGAAGTGGATATTTATTCTTAATTGTTACCTTATTCAGTTGCCTATAATCAATACACATCCTCAACGATCCATATTTCTTCTGCACAAACAATACTGGTGCACCCCACGACGACACATTAAGCCGGATAAAACCCTTTTCGAGAAAATCTTTTAACTACTCCTTTAATTCCCTTAGCTCGTCTAGGGCCATTATTTACAGAGATATTGATGCCAACTGGGTTCCTGAAAGCAAGTCAGTGGAAAAATCTATCTCCCTCTTCGGAGAAATCCCAGGCAAATTTCTAGGAACTCATTTACTATAGGACTGACTGGAGAGTTACAGGCTCATGTTCCAAGTCTGTCACGACTCGAGAATACATCCGGATCGTAGACACGATATAAGGGACCCCGATAGACCCCAAGTCAACCCATGGCACACACATTCACTAACTTATTCAATAAACAAAAAGGAAACATAAACATAAACTCAGCGGAAGACTAACTTTACATAACAACAGAATGAACATCTAAAGCTGAATACATGTCTAAGTTTGATAAGCCTCTAATCTGGATGAGCTGATGGGACAACACCCCCAACTAGCTTAGAAATACTAAAACTGAAAGTACGCTCAAAATAACTGAAAGTCTAGTCCTCGAGGATGAGGACTCACCAAGCAAGCAAATACTAACTCTGACAAGCGGCTACGAATGGGGCTGAACCTGAGAACCCAATCCTGCATCATGAAACGATGCAACATAGAAAGTATGCGATCAGTACGTGGAATGTACCAAGTATGCAAGGTAAGTAAAACCTCTTGAGCAATAATAGCCTTTTTAAAACAAGTCATACATATATGGTAGCCTTTAAGAATAAGAAACGATCACAAGCATTCATTATGAAATAATTCTTATTTAATACATGGTCAAGCATGGCTTTAGAACATCATGACTAAATCGAATGACTCAAAGCTAAATCATAACATTTATATCAAAAGCTGAACAATAAGTCAAATCTTTTTTTTTCAAACATGCATGCATAAGATAATCATCATGAGTAATAGGTGTGCAAACTCGAATGATATAAACAGTGGGAGACTCGTCACTTAACCGACATACTACGATAGAGCTTACGTAGTCTCGACTATTAGACTCAAGTGGGCGGAGTCGTCCATAACCTTGCTAGGGCTACAGACGATACCATGATAGCAATATCAAGCTCAAAGGGCCAATCGGGCCAAGGATAGCTCACAAGGGATGTCCCAATAATATAATAGAATCAACCTACATTGGCGCGTAGTTCTGGGGCATAGGATAGTATACCCTTAGCCCGCTCGATGCTAGACTCTTCTCCCAAAACATGTAATGCTCTACATCGTATAAATATGAAGCTCAATATCGTCTAGTGATGAAGCTCAACATGAAATCATGCATAAACTTAACATCGTATGAAACAAAGCTCAAGACTGTCTATTGACAAAGCTTATTATGAAATCATGCATGCATTAGACATCATATAGATATGAAGCTCAACAATGTCATCTCGACAAAGCTTAGAACAGAATCATGCTTAAACTCAACATCATGCGAAATGAAGCTTAATGACGACATACATCTCAATTATGACTTCATGCATATGAGAAGTTTTACTACGATACATACCACAAGCTCAAAGAATAATGGAAGACTTTACTCCAAAAAAATCATGTGGTAAGCCTACTTAGAATTATCACTTCATCATCATGAATATGAGGGCCTTTCCCAAAATCTTATCATGCTTGAACTCATACAATTTTTTTTGAAAACATTGTAATTTGGGAGATTTCATTCCAAAACGAAGTAATAACGTCAGTGCACGAAAATCATCATTCATACCCAACATTGGGCACTACCCAAAGCTTCATCACACATGGGTCTATTTAATCTTCTTTGAAAACATCATCTAAATCACAGGCAAGGTTGAAAACATGCTTTTCATCATCTACTCCATCATCATCACATCATATAAGAAACTCCCCACACACATGGGTATTTTAGATTCAATTTTTATAAAATAATTTTGTAAAAAAAATTAAGTTAGAATCCGCCCAAGCTCGATAAATCATTAATATCAACTCAATTAATCATACCCATGAGTAGAAATGTAAGAATCATGCAATTGAATGAAAATCCATACTTTATCATCACAAGTTAGTCACAAATTGATAGGGAAAGGACATGGGTGTGGAAGAAAGAACCCACTCATAGCCTTACATACCTGGGAATGAAGAATCCTAACTCTTCCTAATTGCCGAACTGAGATTTTCCTTGAAAACCTTGAAATTCTCCTCACTTTCTTCCCTTCAAGCTCTCACCCTTGCATGTATGAAGAGAATGACCTATATGGGTCTTTCTCAGCTTAAAACCCTCTATTATGAGCTTGAAATGACGTATTATAGGCCCTTAGAACTTAGGAATTACGGAAAAGCCCTTAGAAATCGCTGAAAATAACTATCAGGGGGTCCTAACGAATGACCTGATGACTCGTTACTAGGGCTCACGATACGTTGGTTCACTCATCAAGTACACTACCTCGTCATTCATGAAAACTCAACTGGCTTAGTGACGGCCCACCTAACGGGTCGTTAGGACTGACAACGACTCGTTAGGTGCCATCCGTCAAGTCCACTGGATAAGCTTCACTGTCCTTCTCTAGGACCACCCCACGACTTGACATGAAGACTCGTGGTGACTGACCAGGGGTTGTTACACCGCCCGTGAGGACCTCGAGTCCTTCATCATCGCAGGCCTTCCCCACGAGTCACTTGATGACTCGTTTGGCCTCTTCACGAGTGGTTAAGTGACCCATTCTGCAACTGCTGCAACATTTTCTAGTTTTTCTCCTGATTCACTTTCGGGTCCAATTCTTGAATTCCCGAGGTATAACAATATCTCCCCCTTGGGAACATTCATCCTCGAATGTTATAAACAAATAGAAAAACTCAGAAACAAACAATAACTATATATATATAGATGCTAGTCATTGACATTTAAGCCAAAAACTGACGAAACGACTACCCCCAAAGAGAACCACATAGCTGGTCAGAGTTCAGACATTACATACATATATCATATCATAAAAGAAAATTATTCGTATGAATAGGACACGAAAAACTGAGTAGAGGTTTAGGGCAAAAATTTGATACCTCAAACTGAAACTGAGCCGGTAGGGAACAAATGGGGGTATTTAGCCATTATATCCGCTTCGGCCTCCCACATGGCTCCCTCGACATGCTGATTCCTCCATAACACCTTTACTGAGGCTACTTTCTTGTTCCTCAGCCTTCAAACTTGCCGATCCAAGATTTCAATCGAAATTTCTTCATAACAGAGGCTGTCTTTCACACCAATGCTGTCTATCGGAACCACCAAGGCTGGATCACCCAAACACTTTTTCAAAAGCGATACATGGAACACAGGATGAACTGAAGCCAATTCTGAAGGCAAGTCCAACTCATACGCCACCTTACCAACTCTTCTCACAACCCGGTACGGACCAACATAGCGGGGACTGAGTTTGCCTTTCTTTTCGAACAGCATGACTCCCTTTATGGGATACCTTTAGAAATACCCAATCGTCAACATCAAACTCCAACTCTCTTCTTCTCATATCTGCACACGATTTCTGACGACTCTGAGCAGTTTTCAGCCGGTTCCTTATCAACTGAACCTTCACCATCGCCTCATGAACCGAATCTGGTCCTACCACAGCTGCCTCACCAACCTCGAACCATTCAATGGGAGATCTGCACCTTCACCCATAGAGAGCCTCGAACGGTGCCATCTGGATACTAGAGTGGTAACTGTTATTATAAGCAAACTCGATCAAGGGAAAATGATCATCCCAACTACCTCTGAAATCCATAGCACATGCCCTCAACATATCCGCAAGAGTCTGAATGGTTCATTCTTCTTGGCCGTCTGTCTGGGGATGAAAAGTTGTGCTTAGCTTAACCTGAGTCCCGAGCCCTTTCTAAAACGAACGCCAGAATTGAGAAGTAAACTGAGTACCTCAATCCAAAATAATAGACAAGGGCACTCCATGAAGAAGAACCAACTCCCGAATATACAACTTAGCATAATCATCTGCTGAATCCATGGTCTTGAACGGTAGGAAGTGTGCAGCCTTGGTCAACCTGTCCACCACAACCCAAATAGAGTCGTATTGCCAGCGAGTACGAGGTAGACCTGTAATGAAGTCCATATTGATTTCTTCCCACTTCCAAGTGGGAATGGAAATATCCTGAAGTACACCTCCAGGTCTTTGATTCTCGGTTTTTACTTGCTGACAGTTTGGACATTTTGCTACGAACTCCGCAATATCCCTTTTCATACCATCCCACCAATAGATTTATCACAAATCCCAATGCATTTTTGTGGATCCTGGATGAATAGATCTGGTACCATGTGCCTCATGAAAAATCCGAACTCTCAAATTATCAACATCCGGAACATATAGTCGAACCTGGTATCGTAGCACACCATCTCCCCCCGGAGAAAACCTCTACCTTCTAACTCTGCACTCCCTTCTTCAGTTTCCTCAATATTGGATCCTCATCTTTCCTGGATTTAACATCAACTATCAAGGACGATTTTTACCCGTTATGCACAACAACACCGCCATCGGTCGAATCGATCAATCTAACTCCCAGCCTCGCAAGCCGGTGAACATCTCTCACCAATTCCTTCTTCCCCTCATCCACATGGGACACACTCTCCATTGAGAGCCTACTAAGCGCATCCGCAACCACATTAGCCTTTCCTGGGTGGTAAAGGACACTCATGTCATAATCCTTAAGTAACTCCAACCACCTCCTTTGCCAAAGATTTAGATCTTTCTGTGTGAACACATATTGCAAACTCTTTTGGTCCGTAAAAGCTGTAGGAGCATTCGTTAGTCCAAAAGACATAACTACAAACTTGTAATGACCATACCGTGTTCTGAATGCCATCTTCGGTATATCACTCTCCCGAACTCTGAGTTGATGATACCCAGACCTGAGATCTATCTTCGAGAAACACTTCGCACCCTGAAGCTGATCGAACAAATCATCGATCCTGGATAAGGGATACATGTTCTTGACAGTTGCTTTGTTCAACTGTCAATAATCAATGCACATACGAAGGGAACCATCTTTCTTTCGATAAATAGTACTGGTGCACCCTATGGGGACTGGCTCGGTCTAATGAAACCCTTATCTAGAAAATCCTTTAACTGATCCTTCTACTCTTTTAGCTCGGATGGATCCATCCTGTATGGTGGAATAGATATAGGCTGCGTCTCGGGAAGGAGATCAATACCGAAATTGATCTCTCGCTTGAGAGGAATACCTGGCAAATCATCAGGAAAGACCCTGGGTACTCACATATTACTGGAATTGACTGGATGGTCGGGATTTCGGACTCCACGTCCTTAACCCTAACTAGGTGATACATGCAACCCTTAGAAATCATCCTCTTGGCGTTGAGGTAGGAAATGAAGCAACCTACAGGCACAACTGAACTACCCTTCTATTCTAAGACTGGCTCACCTGGGAATCTGAACTCTACTGACCGGGTCCTGCAATTAATGGAAGAATAACAAGAATACAACAATCCATGCTGAGAATAACATCGAAATCGATCATGGCTAACTTTATCAGATCTCCTTAGGTGACCATATGGAGAACCAAGACTGAGCAATCTCTATACACCCGTCTAGCTATAACTGAGTCACCTACTGGAGTAGAAACTTAGAAGGATTCTGAAAAGACATCGGGACTGACACCGAAGCTACTGGCTACATAAGGTATCACAAAGGACAAGGTGTCCCCTGGATCTAACAATGCATAAAAATCAACATGGAAGACTCGTAACATATCAGTAATCACATTCGGGGAGACCTCTTACTCATGATGGAATGCTAGTGCATAGAATCTGTTCTGGCGCTGACCGCCAGCTGCACTGGTAGATGCCCCTTGATGTGCTGAGTGAGGGGGTGGGGCTTCTGAACTAGAAGCTGGGCCACAGCCCCCAACCTGATCCTATCTCGCCGCTGGACAATCTCTAAACATGTGTCCGGGCTGCCCGCACCCAAAACATGCACCCGAACTTGCCAAGCACTGGCCTGTATACCCTCTCCCACATCTGCAACAATCTAGAACACCTGAATCTGCGTGCCTGCTGCTCTGACCCCTCGAGCCTGATGCTCATCCTCTCTAATCATGCCTAGGCCGAGATGGCGCATTCAAGGCTGATGAAGCTGGGGCGGGTGATCTCTGGTGGGTCTGCTGGCGGTGCCTATCGCCCGACCTTTGCTGGGAGAATTTATGGTCCTCAGTTCTGGCCCTCTTGGCCTCTCTCTCTCTCTCATATGTTCCGCCTCCATCTGCTGGGCGTACAACACCATCCGAGGGAAGTCCATATCCTGATGGAGCATAGCAATCCTGCATTCCTTATCCAAGCAACATGTTATCCCAGGCACAAACCTTCTCACTCGCGCCGTGTGGTCAGCCACTAACTCAGGAGCATACTTCGATAGGCGAGTGAACTCAAGGGAATACTCTAGTGCCGTCATCCTCCCTTGCTCAGATTTACGAACTCAGCTACCTTTAGCTCCCTCATCTCGAGACGAAAGAACCAATCAAGGAATGCAACATAGAACTCTTCCCAAGTGACCGGACCTGCCCCAACAACTCTGTTGTACTTCCATTGACAGAACCAGATATTCGCAACCCCCTTCGATTGGTAGGAGGCCAACTCTACGCACTCAACACTTCTTACCCCCATAACCTGGGTGATCTTGACGATCTCATCAATGAAGTCATGTGGGTCCTCACCTACCTTGGACCCCAAGTACTCTGGGGGGTTCATCCTCAAGAAGTTCCTGACTCGAGCCGTCGCTGCATTGCCATTCTGCGGAACATGCGCAATAGCCTGCTGATTGACCTGGGCGGTCAAGGCCTGCATAAGCATCTGGATAGCATCCCGAAACTCAGCGTGAGCAGCTGGCTCCGGTGCTTGAGGCCCCTGAACTGGTGGGACCTGCTGATGTCCACGACCCATGCCATCCTCGTGGCCTTCACCGTCTCCATTTCTCCTTCCATTCATCCTTCGAGGAGCCATGACTCTGCAATCGCGAATAGTACAATTTAGAGGGATAGAAAGACTCTTCATCGCACGACATGGATCATGAAAGATGGGAACATTTCCTAAAACGTTTCCTAGCCTCTTCGTCATAAGTGTGGCGTGCTTCACACCCATGAAGAAGACTCTACTTAACGCGGCTTTTACACTCCCTAGGACACTTCAAACCTCTTGCTTTGATACAAAATTTGTCACGACCCAAGAGTACACCCGGATTGTAGACACGGGACAAGGGACCCCGATAGACCCCAAGTCAACCCATGGCACACGCATTCACTAACTTATTCAATAAAAAAAAGGAAACATAAACATAAACTCAGCGGAAGACTAACTGAACATAACATCAGAATGAACATCTGAAGCTGAATACATGTCTAATTCTGAGAAGCCTCTAATCTGGACGAGCTGATGGGACAAAAACCCTAACTAGCTCAGAAATACTAAAACTGAAAGTACTCCCAAAATAACTAAAAGTCTAGTCCTCGGAGGATGAGGACTCACCAAGAAAGCAAATACTAACTCTGACAAGCGGCTACGGACGGGGCTGAACCTGAGAACCCGATCCTGCATCATGAAACGATGCAGCATAACAAGTATGCGATCAGTACGTGGAATGTACCGAGTATGCAAGGTAAGTAAAACCGCTTGAGAAATAATAGCCTTTTTAAAACAAGTTATACATATATGATAGCCTTTAAGAATAAGAAACGATCACAAGCATTCATTATGAAATCATTCTTATTTAATACATAGTTATGCATGGCTTTAGAACATCATGACTAAATCGAATAACTCAAAGCTAAATCATAACATTTATATCAAAAGCAGAACAATGAGTCAAACCTTGCTTTTCAAACATGCATGCATAAGTTAATCATCATGAGTAATGGGTGTGCAAACTCGAATGATATAGACAGCGGGAGACTCGTCACTTAACCGACATACCACGATAGAGCTTACGTGGTCACTACTATTACACTCAAGTGGGCAGAGCCATCCATAACCTTTCTAGGACTACGGACGATACCATGATATCGATATCAAGCTCAAAGGGCCAATCGGGCCGGGGATAGCTCATAAGGGAGGTTCCAATAATATAATAGAATCAACCTACGTTGGCGCATAGTTCTGGGGCATAGGGTAGTAGACCCTTAGCCCGCTCGGTGCTAGACTCTTCTCCCAAAACATGCAATGCTCTACATTATATAAATACGAAGCTCAACATCGTATAGTGACGAAGCTCAAAATGAAATCATGCATAAACTCAATATCGTATGAAATGAAGCTCAACATTATCTATTGACAAAGCTTATTATGAAATCATGCATGCAGTAGCAATCATATAGATATGAAGCTCAACAATGTCATCTCGACAAAGCTTAGAACAGAATTATGTTTAAACTCAACATCATGCGAAATGAAGCTTAATGACGACATACATCTCAATTATGAATTCATGCATATAAGAAGCTTTACTATGATACATACCACAAGCTCAAAGAATAATGGGAGACTTTACTCCAAAAAAATCATGTGGTAAGCCTACTTAGAATTATCACTTCATCATCATGAATATAAGGGCCATGCCCAAAACCTTATCATGCTTGAACTCATATAATTTATTTGAAAATATTGTAATTTGGGAGATTTGACTCCAAAACGAAGTAATAACGTCAATGCACGCAAACCATCATTCATACTCAACATTGGGCACCACCCAGAGCTTCATCACACATAGTTCTATTTAATATTCTTTGAAAACATCATCTAATGTAAGGTTAACTACATGTTTTTCATCATCTACTCCATCATCATCACATCATATAAGAAACTCCCCACACACATGGGCGTTTTAGATTCAATTTTTATAAAATAATTTTGTAAAAGAAATTAAGTTAGAATACGCCCAAGCTCAATAAATCATTAATATCAACTCAATTAATCATACCCATGAGTAGAAATGTAAGAATCATGCAATTGAATGAAAATTCATACTTTATCATCACAAATTGATAGGGAAAGGACATGGGTGTGTAAGAAAACACCCACTCATAGCCTTACATACCTGGGAATGAAGAATCCTAACTCTTCCTAATTGCCCAGCTGAGATTTCCCTTGAAAACCTTGAAATTCTCCTCACTTTCTTCCCTTCAAGCTCTTACCCTTGCATGCATGAAGAAAATGGCCTATATGGGTCTTTCTCAGCTTAAAACCCTCTATTATAAGTTTAAAACGACGTAGTATAGTCCCTTAGAACTTAGGAATTACGGAAAATCCCTTACTGAAATCGCTGAAAATAACTATCAGGGGGTCCTAACGGACAACCTAACGACTCGTTACTAGGGATCACGATCCGTTTATTCACTCGTCAAGTACACTTCCTCATCATTCATGAAAACTTAATTGGCTTAGTGACGGCCCACCTAACGGGTCGTTAGGACTGACAATGACTCGTTAGGTGCCATCCGTCAAGTCCACTGGATAAGCTTCACTGTCCTTCTCTAGGACCACCCCACGACTGACATGAAGACTCGTGGTGATTGACCACGAGTCGTTACACCGCCCGTGAGGACCTTGAGTCCTCCATCATCGCAGGACTTCCCCACGAGTCACTTGATGACTCGTTTGGCCTCTTCACGAGTCGTTAAGTGACCCATTCTGCAACTGCTGCAACATTTTCCAGTTTTTCTCCTGATTTACTTCCGGGTCCGATTCTTGAATTCTCGAGGTATAATAAAGTCTCTTACATGAACTAGATATGAAATATAACCTTTGGATATCAACTTCTGAGCCTTAAGGTATTATATAAACTTACCTTTATGCGTAGCAGCATTACCTCGCCATTCTCGGACTTGCTCGCCTGCAGAGTGGAATCTAACAACTTTGGTTCTACAATCAATACTAGAATAATACACTTCCAACCAATTTATACCCATAATGACATCAAAATCAATCATCTCCATCTCAACGAGGTCAGCTAAGTACAATCTATCACATACTAACATTATACAGTTCTAGTAGACCCGCTTATCTAACATAGATTCGCCAACCGGTGTAGAAACAACAAATAGTCTAGACAGTAATTCAGGGACTATCTCAAATTGACTCAAAATTAATGGTGCAACATAAGAGAATTTAGAACCAGGATCAAGCAAGGCATACACAACATGAGAATGAATAGTCAAAGTACATGTAACAACATCAGGGGACGCCTCCTGGTCCTGCCGACCACCCAAAGCATAGAATCTATTTTGCACTGTCCCTGAGCTAGATGCCTCTCCCCCTCAGCCCCTACCTCGGCCTGAAGTAGGATGAGGACCAGGTCTTAAAGGGAGATCTAGAGGTGATGAAGTCGTGGATGATCTCGATTGCTGAGTAGTCCGGCTCCTCCCTCTATTTGGACAAAACCGCTTGATATGACCTGTATGCCTACAATCATAACATACTTCCTGCCCCTAACGGCATGGACCTGCATGTGTCCTTCCACACTAAGTGCAAGGGGTTAATGGTGGCCTTCCCTACCTCGGACAGTCCTATCGCTGTGAAGGAACTGAACTCTGGTCCCATCTCTGCACCTGTGGTAGAAGTGTAGCACTCTCTAAAAATCATGTTGAATGGCTAGATTACTAATCCCCTGAGTCACCCCAAGGCTCTCTGTAGGAACCTGCACTCCTGACCCTCTTCTTTTGTTCCTTTTGCCTACGAGTATCTTGTAGTTGATAAATTAAATCCTCCGCCCTTTGGGCAAAGGCATGTATTTGTGCTATGTCCATATGCTTCTGGGTAGATACCCCCAAATAATCTTGAGCTATATGAAACCCTAGACTTAACATGAACCGATGAACTCTATCCTCCATCGTATGAACCAGGTCTGGAGCATACCTGGCCAAAGAATTAAACCTAAGGCAGTACTCCCGCACACTCATATTGCGCTGCTCTAAATGAAAAAACTGCTCAGCTTGAGCCTATCGGAGCTACTGAGGAAAATATTGGTGCATAAAGGCCTCAGAGAACTCTTCCCACTTAGCTGGCGGTGCATCGACTCCCCTGGATCGAGCCCAAGCCTCATACCACGATATAGCCACAACAAGAAATCTAAATGCAGCCAACTCTACCCCCTCTATCCCCATTGCTCGCATGACCTTCAGCATTCCGTAGGTCTAATCTTAGGGGTCCTCACTCGAGTTTGATCTAGTAAACACTGGAGGGATCAAACCCAAGAACTCACGGGTTCTAGAACTCTCAGCCGCCTGACCTCTATGTCTCTCTATTGCCTCCAACCATCTCTCCTATCTAGCAGCAATACGAGCCATCAGCTGAACGCCTCCCTAAGACCCTAACCTTCTAGAGCAATCGGAGGTACCACAGGTGCGGGAGGGTTTGCCACTCTATCACCCTCAAGTACTACTGGTGCGGGAGGAGCTGGAGGTCTACCTGCCACTGATTTAACTGGGTCTGGAGGAACCGTAGCACCTGGGGCATGGGACTCACTCTGAGCCTCTGGCCTGTCTCCCTGATCCACTGGAGGGCGATTAGTGCTCTCTCCTGTGGCTATGCCAATCAACCTCGTAGTCATCTTCCTCATCACAGGCATACTCTGAAACAATAACAGGATTTAGATATCGTAATACTTATGACCTCACTCTATAGCACGAACTTTTAATAAAAAAAAGTGAAACGACTCCTAGATGTGTCATAGCCTCCTGATTATAAGTATGGTGCACAACATACCCATAAGTAAGCCTCTACTAGACATGACTTTGTGGACTCCTTGGGACACGATTTCCCTCTGACACCAAGTTTTTCACACCCCAAAGTTGGGAAAGGGCGCAACTGACATAAACAACTAAAGAGCCAACAAGGCTACAATAAGCTAAACTGCACAACGAAAGGCAAAAAAGGCCACACAAACCAAACAGCTATACAACTAGTCCACACAAGCCTCTGAAGAGTAGGTAACTGAAATGCACAGGATAGGGCCACGGCCTACCCAACTATACACAACTCAAACAGTCAAAAAGGAAACATAACTGTAGGAAGAAAGGAGTATACCACTAAATCTGCTGAAATCAGGTTCCTATTGCGACTGTCAATCCGAGCCTCTGCCTGTACCTGCAAAATGATTGCAGGAAGGAGGTCCCCAGGCGAAGGGACATCATTGTAAATGAAATGTACTGGTATGTAAGGCTGAAATAATAAACATAGATACATTCAAGATACTAAAAACCAAAGTAGGGAATGGGTACAACCTGCGACCCTGGAAGTTGATATCTGAACAAAATATAATACATCATGTGAATACAATCAAGTAAGCACATACACAAGTCACACCAAATTATCCATAAGTAATACAACCCTTAATCAAATAATGACCTGGTCCGGTCAATCAATATTGCGCTACCGAGATGGCTGTATCAGAGGTATCATAACTGAAGGGACATCTACCTATCTGACATAACCGCATCAGTGATAAGGTCATAATCTTATATCTGAAGGACAAATTCCCACCTGACATAACCTCGTCGGTGGTAAGGTCATAGTCTCATATTTGAAGGACAACTGCCCACATGACATAACCGCGTCAGTGGTAAGGTCATAAGTCTCATATATCAAATATGCCAAAAGACAACTGCCCATCGGACGTACTAGCTTGGTGGTAAGGTCATAGTCTCATAACTGGAGCCGACTGGGCTCATACCATGTCTGTCTAACACATATGGCATAAAACAAAAATGACAAATTCCAAGTCTACGACCTGAATAGGCCTCTTTTATAATTCATAGCTGCACATAAGCACACATATCACATAAACCTTTCAAATAACACTTAGATGGATATACATAATGACTTTCAAAGTTATAAGAAGGTTCGAGCGACATAATAAATTCAACAAGCTCCACAAACAACACTTAGGCAAATTTTGGATTCAGAAACTCGATAACCTGACGTTTAGCTTAAGGGAGAGGAATCATGGAATCCCCCCTTAGCCTCACATACCTTATAACATATATATAAGATAAAGGACATCCATGATAAGTAATTTCCACTTTGATAAGCTCATTTACCCTTACTAGCTTGCGGCATCTTTACACAGCTTAAACTCGTTTGCACGTTATCATCCTGGCTATTTTACCAACTTCACTTAGCAAAAAGACCTTTAAATACATTTAACATCAAATATATATAACATAAAGTAAAGGACCATCTCACGGTGCCCACGATAAGGGGACTTCAGACTCGATTTATAACTACGATATAATTGGAAGTAACACATATTTCATCTCACATTTACTTATGCCAAATGTTTCAACGATTCAAACTCAATGTCATGAACTTTTAGCCCTTCAGACAGAATTATACTTTATTCAATATGAGTGTGAAGACATAATAATATTATCCCTTTCGATAGTATATATTCGTGCTTGAACAACGAGGATAGGACGTCTTTATATACCTTTTTCCAATGAACTTTTCTTTGGCCGATTTCATATTTTAATGACTAGACTTCAACCTCCTTAATCCCATGGATTTATAGACCACCAAAAATCTTAATCTATATCACAAAATGCAGCCCAAAATAACTTACCAAAGGCAGTCACAATAGTAACAACAACACACGGCAACATCAACAACATTTAACCCTTTTCTCTACCTGTTTCCATTAGCTTTTTAGGGGGAAAATAAGAGGAAAAATTACCTAAATCCTGATGTATTACTTCCCCTAAATATGAGGTATATTTCAGCCAAAGAAACTGCTAAAAATACAAAAAAAATAGCAAAAACCCAGCTAAAAAACAGTACAACGGCAGCTCACTTAACTGCCAAATTCCAGCCCTTTCACTTGCAATTTAAGGGGTTTAAAGAGGGTGAAATCCTTACTTTTTCTCTTAGATTTAATCCCTACTTCAAGGTGGGTATATAAGTAGTAGAATTATCTCTTAAAACACAGCAAATTCTCACAAAACAACTGCCAGAACGAGCTCCACAATACACCTAGCACACTTGGAACCCAACTTTCTTAACTTGTCTTTTATATGGTTGAGTTGTGCTTGAGGTTTCTCCTTGTTTTAGTTTAGTTGTTTGTTGGAAATTTGAGAGGATTGCAGAGGGTAAGCAAGCACCTCAAATATGAAAAAATTAAAAATGATCTCATAGCACAAAACTTTAAATATAAAGGTTTTTGGGCGGTGGCCGTTTTTAGGGCGGTGGCCACATCAGTACTCGATAGTGCCACTGTAAAATACCTATAAATTTTTATTTCAAACTCCGATTGACGAGCGATTTGATGTTCTAAAAATTAGACTCAAATACCTTTAATTTGATAGGTCATGAAGCTTCTAACTCATTATATATTGGAAGATATGATCGTTTAAAATTGACCCTTATTTATGAACTTCACATACTCTTCGTTTTTTCCTTCATACATATTTTCCTCCTCACCTAAGATCAATATACAAGTCGTACGTCTCTTAACATAACATACAAACATTAAATAATCATTAAAAAAAATTTTGGGGTGTAACAGTGTGGCCCCATGAGAGTTACAAGCAGAGGAGACAAGAGATATGTGTTTGTCATTATAGATGACTATACCAGGTTCACTTGGACACTATTTTTGGCATCTAAAGATGAAACATTTGATGTATTCTTCATATTTGTTAAACAGGTGCAGAAGAAACTTAATAGTGAACTGGTAAGCATCAGTCAAATCATGGAACTGAGTTTGAAAACTTAAAATTTCTAGAGTATTATGCAAATTCAGGTATTGATCACAATTTCTCAGCACCAAGATCTCCACAACAAAATGGTGTAATTGAAAGAAAGAATAGAACTCTGGAGAATATGTCTTGAACAATGTTGATAGCTAGTGGACTGTCATAAGGATACTTGCTGAGGCAGTTTACACGGCTTGTTACTTGTTAAACAAGTGTATGATCAGACCTCTGCTTGACGAAACTCCCTATGAATTGTTAAAGGGAACAAAGCTGAATCTGGCTTATCTTATAGCATTTGGATGCAAGTGCTACGTTCACAATAATGGTAAAGATGCTTTGGGAAAGTTTGATGAAAAGAGTGATGAAGGAATCTTTCTTGATTACTCTTCACACAACAAAGCTTACAAAATCTTGAACAAGAGAAAAAATTGTGTTGAGGAGAGTGTCAATGTGATATTTGATTTAAAAAAAAGTCACTTGAGTGTACAAGTTCTCAGAAAGAGATAGAATAGATTTGTATGGAACCTATCACAAATATTAAGTGGCCATCAGTATAACACCGCGCATAATTTAAGCGATAAACTCGTACTTTTGAGCTATGACCAAGAGTAATTAATACCATAAGAATGATGTGCTATGAGGTGTTCAAATCATTCAATTATCGTATGTTAAAATTTGAAGTCGAGAAAGTTGTAAAACAAAAATTGGCAAAAGTCATCGCAAATTACTTTTAGGAATTCTCTGAAATTTGGGTCATATCTCTTGAAGTTTTTCTCTCAATCTATAAGGAGTTAGGAGGCCTTACACCCATCAAATTAAAGGCCTATGAGTCTATTTTCTAACACACTAAATGGTTTAGCTAATGCAATTTCAAAACAGAGAAATATTCGCATTTTTGTGAGATTGCATAAGCAAGCACATGGAAGTGGATCCCATGTCAGCGGGAATATATCTTCACGACTTGGATGATATTATTTTCATTCCAAACAATTATATAGGTGATTCCACCATCCAAACTCTCCCAAAATCAAGCCACAGGTCCAGGTTGTCGTGGAGAGCGACTAGTACATATTTGTTCCATCGATTTTGGCTTCAATTGCAAGTTTTTCAAAGAAGAAGATTTGGGATAAGACTATTTTGTGTTGTTTTCCCTTTTATATTCTGAGGTAAGGGTTCCTATCCCTCACTCCATTATTAATTCAAAGTTTATACGCTTCTATCAATTATGGCTACCGACGTCAAAAACTCTTTTTCATTTGTTGACTTATGGACTGTTTTAGGTTGACTTGAAGTTGTGAAACATTGGGGATATGTAAGGATATTGAGTACTGAATAAGTATACTGAGAATATTCAAGGTGTTGGATCGCTTTTAAGGTATGTTAAGGCTAAACCTTCTTCGGTAAGTTTTCTTCGTCGTATCATTAATACGACTTATTGTCTATCATAGTACTATTTATGGCTATGTCGTTGTGGTTGGTTAGATATTGTAAACTAAACTAATACTTTTATGCCGCTTCCACATATAGCTTCATCTTCATTAGAAGCGGCATAAAAGTAACTCGTTTGAATTATTGTCGCTTAGATCGGCTATTGATATTTTGATGCCTTACCGATGCCGTTAGGCTTTAAAGTTATATGTTGAGTATGTTTTGTTGACTTTGGTATCATAATGAATAACTTGGTGATAGAACTCTATGTTTATGATGCGTATATTTGATAGAGCTCGCCTAAGGACCTTTGGCGTATCTTGGAACCTATAGAGCTAGAATCCTTGTATTGTAATCCCTCCTACGGGATAGCGGCACCATGGTTGCCTAATAAACTTGGTGGTAAGTTTCAGGATGACATACTTATTGTTAGCAATCCTATAGCTTCATATGATATACAGACTTTCGTATAGGTCACTAGGAAGACCACCTTACTTGTTGATAGCTTAATAGATGGAAGATCGCCTTTTAATTGTATATCTTGTCAGTTGTTAAGTATTTATGCCAACATTCTTAGGTTGTTCATGCAGATGCCCATGTACAGAATTCCTAGAAGAGCTATAAATAAGCGAAACCTGCCTACAGGGCTATACCTTGCTTAGAAGAGTTATATAATATCTAGAAAGACTATATTGAGGCCTACAGAGACATATTGATGTCTATTCACTTATAGACTTCCTTTGTGCCTAAGTTGGTATTACTGACCCTCAGTAGAGCCCTGTGTGCTCGGGGTTCAGTTATAGGAGCCAGAAGGCTCAAATACAGCTATAGGAGCCTAGAAGGCTCAAGATACAGATAGAGATATAGGAGCCAAGTGTGATCAAGATATAGTTACAACTTGCCTACAGGGCTACAGGGTTACGAGTAAGGATATGTAGATTGAGGTGTACCCTCCATGGCTTATGGGGGCTCAGGTAGGTTATTGTTTATTATTTATACTTGTCGGGCTTATGGGGGCCATGTTAGGTTCTTGTTTGATTATTGCTTGTTAGTTCCTGTATAATTTAATAAGATCTTTCAGGTTATTCTCTTATTCTTTTAGTTGTTTACATTTCGTTCTTAATATCAGTTTAGTTTCAGCTTGTTGTTATTGCCTTACATACTCGATACATTGTGGTACTGACACCTGAGCCTGGGGGCGCTACACTCTTACTTGTAGGTTCTGACAGACAGGTTCAAAGACCTCCTTGATAACAGTTTAGGCTCAGCACATTGGTCAGCTCCTCTCTTCTGGAGTTGCCATACTTTAGAGGTTTTGTTGTCTTTTGTTGTATAGTTCTTTTTGGGTAGGTCGGGGCCCTGTCCCAGTCAAGTATTTACTCCATAGAGGCTTGCAGACAGTGGGATTGTATAGAAGTACGTTGTTGTCCATGTTAGCTCTATTATTTTGTCCGAGCAGTTCGGTGGCCTTAATGGCCCTTGCCTATATATGTCTACTTTTCGCTTTATTTAATTTAGACAATATAGTGGTCTTGTCGGTCTGTATAGTATGTTATTATTATTGTGAATTGTTGGGTCAGCTGAATATCTGTGCAGGTGTTTATATTGCGTCCTTGTCAGCCAAGAGCTTATTTAAGCCGACATATACTTGATTGTTTTCTTGATTATGCGTTGTTGGCGTGCACCATAGGTGTATATATCCAGCTAAGTCAGCTCAAGGTATAGTGTGGCATCAGGTGCCAGTTACATCTCCCAAGGTGGGGCGTGACAACTAGGTACTCATGATGAGAAAAATCAATAGGTTCATATCCGGGGGCATCAAACTCTTCATAAATAAATGAACAAGTCACCATTCTAGACATATCTTACCTCAGGCCAGAGAATGATCAAAATTCCACTTCTATTCAAGATCAACATACCGAAGGTGCTGGTTCATCCACTGAACCAGATCATAAAGATATACAGGCTTGAAATTGGAAGCATAAAAGTTCTCACCCTATTCAAAACACGCATCACCATTGGACTCTGGGATACAGACCAGGTCCATATTGAAAACCTTTTGTGCCTTCACTGCTTATTTATCCATGATCAAACCAAAAAATGTGAAAGAAGCACTGTTGGATGTAGACTAGATCATTTCTATGCATGAGGAGATAGAATTGTTCAAGCAAAGTGTGGAAACTGGTCTCCCTTCCTGACAATAGAACAATTATAGGAATCAGATGGATCTTCAAAAACAAGCTTGATGATCAGGGAATTATTGTCAGAAATAAAGCTTGATTGGTAGTTCAAGGGTACAACAAGGAAAAAGGTATTGATTACAATATGACCTTTGCTCCTGTGGATAGAACGGAAGCTATCAAAATCTTTATTGCTTTTGCCACACATATGAGATTCAAACTGTTTTAGATGGACGTTAAGAGTACTATCCTGAATAGCTATCTACAAAAAGAAGTTTATGTGAAGCAACCCCTAAGATTTGAGGATCATAAATTTCAAGATTATGTGTACAGACTAAACAAGGCTTTTTATGGGCTTAAACAAACACAAAGAGAATGGTATGATCGACTTTCAAGCTTCCTCTTGGATCATGAGTACCTATGGGGAATATTGACAACACCTTATTTCTTTAAAAAAAGGGGAAGGACATAC
This sequence comes from Datura stramonium, assembly GCA_018107945.1. Taxonomy (NCBI): domain Eukaryota; kingdom Viridiplantae; phylum Streptophyta; class Magnoliopsida; order Solanales; family Solanaceae; genus Datura; species Datura stramonium. The sequence goes on from JACEIK010000751.1 coordinate 257,609, forward strand.
TTATTGTGTAGGTCTATGTTGATGATATCATCTTCGGAGCCACTGATCAAGTTCTATGTAGTGAGTTTGCAAAGCTTATGAACAATGAGTTTGAGATGAGTATGATAGGGGAGTTGAATTATTTCTCGGGGTTACAGATCAAACAATCAAAGGAAGGAACTTCAATCCATCAACAGACATTTATCAAGGAACTTTTGATCATGTATGAAATGGAGAATTTCAAAACAAATGATACTCCCATTGCAACCACTACTCACCTGGACACTAATGAACCTGGTTCAAAGGTGGAGGATGCAAAGTACAGGGGAATGATTGGATCTCTATTGTATTTGACTGCAAATAGACCAGACATAATTGTCAATGTGGGTTTGTATGCTAGATTTAAATAAAACCCCAAGGAATCTCACATGAAGGAAGTCAAACACATCTGGAGTTATTTTAAAGAAATAATGGACCTCGTTCTCTAGTACCTTATCAGTGATTCCTTCAAGATGATAGGGTGTATGCAGATGCAGACTATGCTGAGTTTTTGGGAGACAAGAAGAGTAAATCTAGGATGGAACACTTATTGAGACCTTGTTTAATCTCTTGGGCAACCAAGAAGCAAAACTCAGTGGCATATCTACTGTATAAGTTGAATATGTTGTAGTTGCTTCATGTTGTGCTCAAGTATTATGGATTAAGCAAAAATTGGAGGATTATATCAAGATGAAAAGGATTCCCATCCTGTATGACAACATTAGTGCCATAAACATGCAAAAAAACCCGATTCATCACAAAAGGACCTAGCACATTAATGTGTGCCACTACTTTCTGAGAAACAATGTGGAAAAAGGGAAATATTTTGATGGAATTTTTCAAAACAGGGGATCAGGTGGCTGACATCTTTACCAAGGCTTTGGGACGGGAACCATATGAAAAATTTATGTGGAGCTTGGACTAATCAAGCTCAACTGAATTTGTGCATCTTATTCTCTCTCATTTTTTACTAGAAAGTAGTTTATTCTTATGCTCATTAGGTTTCTTTGCATATTAATTACTAATCTAGTTTTGTTCCTTTTACTAGGATCACACCTCAAGCAGGCTACAATAACAATGTTTGAAAGTAATGATGTGACCCCTATTTTCTAAATGCTGCAAATTGGATAGGACTCAAGGAAAGAAATACAGGAGGAACCTGGTCCCTCTATAAGCCAAGTGGTATGTACTTTTCAATAGCCAATGTGTTGATTTATAGATAAAGCTATAACCACCATTCCAATAAACCTGGTACCTCATGTCATGTCTATGGGTCGCAATACAATTTGTCAACTTAAAAAAAAAGGGCGGTAAAATGTGTCCCACTATTCCCCTTCCAACATAGTTTCAATTTCACTCCTAACAATTGTCATTTCATGAGCAAGGTCCATCATTACCACGTCCCATCCCTATTACTCCTATAACCTCTTCTACTTCCCTATTTGCTATTTATATTTCCAATCCCTTTCATCATTCTCCCATTAGACCTACTTCCAAATCCTCTCTTTCTTGATATTTCAAGATCCTTCTTCTCTTCATAATTCTTCAATTTCTCTTCCACTCAAAAATGGTTCTTCGTCAGACACTCCTTCAAGAGTTGATGCTCCCATGGCAGACATAACCCCTTTATCCATTTAGAGGGAACTTCCATCTGTACCTAGTCCATCCACCCTCACTCCACCAAGCTCTGAAACTCTTTCGTCCATACCATTTCCACCAAGCTTTGAAACTCCAACTACTGCCAATCTTGTTGCGACCCCAGATACAAGCTTGCGGGATACAGGGATATCTGACCCTAATCTGGAAAAGGGAAAGGGAAAGGGCATGGATGACGCCTCTGCTGTGAAAGAAACTAAGGAGTACGATGATGATGATGTTTTTCTTAGTACTAAATGGGAGCATTTCAAGACTATGAGGACCACATCAGCGAGAAAGCACATAGCAGTAAAACCATCTCTCCCAAGAGACCAAGAACTAGGGGAGCATTGCGACGACAGATGGAGAGAAGAAAACATAGCCTTCAAAGGAAAGTGAAGAGAAGGAACACACCCCAGCAATTGTGGATGTCGATAGTAATAGTGATGAAGAGCTCAGTCCCAATGAACTTGGTCCTGAGTGTCACACCCCAAACCCGGTGAGGCATGAATGACACCTAGTTCCACCCCTGATATGAGCATGCACGATGATCAAAAATAAAACAAAGGCCAGAATCGATGAGGTTCAACAACATAACAACTATAAAATAAGAATAAGACGATAGACTATAGCGGAAGCTAGCTCACCTGACTAACCAAAAAAAATAAATACCATATGTCGTCAAGGCCACGAAATGGAAAACAACTATACAACATGGCCCACCTGGCCTATAACAACATACTAACACCACAACAATGTCTATGAGCCTCTATGAATACATTAATAATCAAATGATCGGGACAGGGCCCTGAACTACCCTTAACTCAAACATCTGACAACTCTGAAAGACCTGGGGCGCACCAACTCAGCTGGAACTCCACTCAGCACCCAAAGAACTCAATCTAATAGCCTATCATCAACTGCAGGCATGAATGCAGCGGACCCGACTAGGGCATCAGTACAATAGTGTACCGAGCATGAAAGGTAGAAACAACTGGAAGATATAGATTAGAGATCAACAGATATACCAGATACCGCAGAAGGAGAACTCAACATAAGTAAACACATAGAACCTACTCGGCTCCCATAAGCCTGGAAAGTACAAACAAGCATACAAACAAAACCTATCTGTCCCCCATAAGCCCGATAATTCAAAAGTAAATAATAACACAACGACACCTAGCCAACATAGCTCATCTGTCATCACCTCTAGACCTCTCGACGACCTCCAGCTAACACCAGCCAACATCTAGCATCCACTTCTATCATATAACATATAACACGAGCAACAATTACAATATAATGCCAAGCATATCAAAAGTAAACACCAGTCAGTGAACATTATCAATCAAGCACTGCCGGACTCTCTCTCGGCTACTCACAGTTAGCGGAGCACAATCCATATGGGAGAACCAAATTGCAATCCCAAGAAGGCTCAGACATGTCGGACCACTCTCGAATCATATCTCAACTCGACACTATGGAGGACATCATCCTCAACCCCGTAGGTCATATCACTCCTTGGGCTCAACCCATCAACCGAAAACACTCTCATGCGTCGGGTATCCACAAGCCACAAGGTACCTCGGGCTCGACCTCTAGCCGGAAAAACTCTCGTGCATCAGGTATCCACAAGCCACAAGGCCTCAAAAACAACACATACACAATCAACAATAATAATAATAATACATGATCAAACAGACACAAGCCACTCTACTCATCACTAACATCAAGGGACACCGCCAAACCAACTCAAGTGTCACCACGGTCGTAACGTGCCATAGACATGGCCTACACGACCACCGATTCAAATATAACAACAGATCATTGCAACCATTGACCTTAACCACTCTAAACCCTCATTCACTTGTCAATATAATCACCTAATTTTATTCACTCAAACATCCCACAACTTGCTACAAGAACCACACGTCTCACACATGACCTCTCGATATGAGCCTAATTATTTACCATAGCTACGATTCTCCGCACTCAATCCTGAGCTTCCAACCAAACCAGCACCTTATACACACCATTATCACCACATAAACAGAAAAACAAGATTTCAATAATAGCATAACACAAGCCATCACAAAACAGCAAACACACACGTCAACACGGACGACAACAACTACGGAATTCATGCTGACAAAGGGAGGGATAAGCCTAACATACCTTAGCTTTAAGCCTAGTCGAACTCAAACCTTCAAAACCACGAACCTACTGCCTAAAGGTAGTCCAAGATTCTTCCAAAATGAAGCCACCATAACTCAACAATAAAACAATACAAACAAAGCTTACCCGACAAGATTCATAGGAATTCGATGGTAGAAACTCCGAGAAAACAGCCTAATGGTGTTAACACACCTATAAACAAACTCAAAAACCAAGGAAAACCAAAGGAAGAACTCTTACCAATAGATTCACCACGAAACAGCCAGCAACAACCCAGAAAAGACATCAAAAATGCAATCTACACGTGTTTCCCAACTTTCCAACATCAAAATCATGTTGAGCCATGGATTCTAGCCTCAAAACCCAAAGGAAACCATGCAGAGAACCTTGAGAGAGGTTTTGGACGTGAGAAGTTCTGGAAAATAAGAAAATAAGGCAACCAACTGACCAAGGGGATTTTTATAGTCCTCCACCACCTTAGACCCTTGTGAGGTGCCTGGTTGCGTAGTCTCACGAAAACGCGAATATCTCTCCACTCCGAAGTCATATTGGCAAACGGTTCAATGATTTGGAAACTAGATTCATATACCTTTAATTTGAAAGGTTGCACACCCCCTAACTCCTTAAAGATTGGGAGAAAAGCTTTGATACATTTGACCTAAATTTCAAAGAATCTCAAGAAGGAAATTTTACGATAACTTTTTCTGAATTTTGTTCTACAACTTGATCGATGTCCAATCTTAAATACGACCATAGAGTGACTCAAATAACTCATAATACTTCCTTCTTAGCCTATTTAGAACTCTTAGTCCTACCTCAAAAGCATGATTTTATCGCTCAAATTATCCGGGGTGTCACATCCTTCCCCCTTAAAAACATTCGTCCTCGAATGTTGGACGACACGCACGACTCCAACTCAAGGACCAACTCAAGGACCAACACAACATGACATCACACAACATAGTCTTAAATGGAAATCCTACCACAAACAACTCAAGACAACAAAACCTTGCACTATGTCGAGGCGAATCATAATCAAAATAAGAATCTTACTTGCCGCCATGTCTAGCCACTGGCCGGCTATAATTCATCAAGTTACAAGCATCCCTGCAAAAGTCAGAAAACATGAGTCTAGACCAGACTCCTATGACATCTGACTTCTCGCATGATTTCGATACAGAAAGAAGGGTAACAATCCTAAATGCCCTGTAGCCTCCCATTTATAAGTACACTGCGCAATGCACACATACACAAGACTCTACTAGACACGGCTCATAGACTCCCTAGGAAGAACTACTCTGATACCAAGTCTGTCACACCTCAAACCCGAGGAGGCGTGACTGGCACCTAGTGCCACCCCTGATATGAGCATACACGATGCCAAAAAATAAAACAAAGGCCAGAACCGATGAGGTTTGACAACATAACAACTATAAAATTAGAGTAAGACGATAGACTATAGCAGAAGCTGGCTCACCTGACCAACCAAAAAAAATAAATATCATATGTCGTCAAGGCCACGGAATGGAAAACAACTATACAACATGGCCCACCTGTCCTATAACAACATACTAAAACCACAACAATGTCTATGAGCCTTTATGAATACATTAGTAATCAAATAATCGGGACAGGGCCCCAAACTACCCTTTAACTCAAACATCTGGCAACTACAAAAGACCTGGAGCGCACCAACTCAGCTGGAACTCCACTCAGCACCCAAGAACTCGATCTGATAGCCTACCATCACCTGCAGGCATGAATGTAGCGCCTCGACTAGGGCGTCAGTATAATACACCGAGCATGAAAGGTAGAAACAACTGGAAGATATAGATTAGAGATCAACAGATATACCAGATACCATAGAAGGAGAATTCAACATAAGTAAACACATAGAACCTACCTGGCCCCCATAAGTCCGGCAAGTCCAAAAGTAAATAATAACATAGCGGCACCTAGCCAACATAGCTCATCTGTCATCACCTCTAGACCTCTCGACGGCCTCAGCTAACACTAGCCAACATCTAGCATCCACTGCTATCAGATAACATATAACACGAGCAACAATTACAATATAATGCCAAACATATCAAAAGTAAACACCAGTCAGTGAATATCAATCAAGCACTGTCGGACTCTCTCTCGGCTGCACACTCTTAGCGGAGCTCAATCCATATGGGAGAACCAAATTGCAATCCCAGGAAGGCTCAAACATGTCAAAGCACTCTCGAATCATATCTCAACTCGACACTATGGAGGACATCATCCTCAACCCCGTAGGTCATATCACTCCTTGGGCTCAACCTCTCAGTCAAAAACACTCTCGTGCGTCGGGTATCCACAAGCCACAAGGTACCTCGGGCTCGACCCCTAGCCGGAACAACTCTCGTGCATCGGGTATCCACAAGCTACAAGGCCTCAAACACAGCACACACACACAATCAACAATAATAATAATACATGATCAAACAGACCACAAGCCACTCTACTCACTACTAACATCAAGGGACACGACCAAATCAGCCCAAGTGTCACCACGGTCGTCACATACCATCGACACGGCCTACACAATCGCAGAATCAAATATAACAATAGATCATCGCAACCATCAATCTTAACCACTCTAAACCCTCATTCACTTGTCAATATAATCACCTAATCTTATTCACTCAAACATCCCACAACTTGCTACAAGAACCACACGACCTCTTGATACGAGCCTAATAATTTACCATAACTACGATTCTCCGCACTCAAGCCCGAGCCACCAACCAAACCAACACCTTCTACAATCCATTATCACCACATAAATAGAAAAACAAGAGTTCAATAATATCATAACACAAGCCATCACAAAATAGCCAACACACACGTCAACACGGACGACAACAACTACGGAATTCATGCCGACAAAGGGAGGGACAAACCTAATATACCTTAGCTTCAAGCCTAGACGAACTCAAACCTTCAAAACCACGAACCTACTGCCTAAAGGCATTCTGAGATTCTGCCCAAATGCAGCCACCACAACTCAACAATAAAACAAGACAAACGAAGCTTACCCGACAAGATTCATAGGAATTCGATGGTAAAAACTCCGAGAAAATAACCTAATTATGTTAACACACCTATAACCAAACTCAAAAACCAAGTAAAACCAAAGGAACAAGTTTTAGCAACAGATTCACCACGAAACAGCCACCAACAGCCCGAAAAAGATATCAAAACGCAAGCTACACGCGATTCCCAACTTTCTGACATCAAAATCATGTTGAGCCATGGATTCTAGTCCAAAACCCAAAGGAAAACATGTAGAGAACCTTGAGAGAGGTTTCGGACGTGAGAAGTTCTGGAAAACAAGAAAATAAGGCAACCAATCGATCAAGGGGATTTTTATAGTCCTCCACCGCCTTAGACCCTTGTGAGGTGCCTGCTTGCGCAGTATCACAAAAACGCGAATATCTCTCTACTCCGAAGTCGGATTGGAAAACGGTTTGATGAGCTAGAAACTAGATTCATAGATCTTTAATTTGATAGGTCTCACAAACCTAACTCCTTACAGATTGGGAGAAAAGCTTCAATATATTTTACCTAAATTTCAAAGAATCTCAAGAAGGAAATTTTACGATAACTTTTTCCGAATTTTGTTCTACAACTTGATCGATGTCCAATCTTAAATACGAACATAGAGTGACTCAAATAAATCATAATACTTCCTTCTTATCTTATTTATCACTCTTAGTCCTACCTCGAAAGCACGATTTTATCGCTCAAATTATCTGGGGTGTCACATTGAGTCTAAGGGACCTGCTCCCAAAAGATATAAGCGAGGTTCATCATCCACTTCTTCCATTTCGCTTGATGCTCCTAAAATTCAAGAATATGGCTCGATTTTATGTTTTGGGAAAATAAAATTATTTTGGTTTGGAAGGTGTTGAAGGGAAGGGTTATTGATCCAACTGTGGCCTCTGAAGCTGGCATGGCTAGACTGATTGAGAAGTTAAAGTTTTAGGGTATGAAACATCTGGTCCTCTGCCCTCTTCCAAAATTTCATGAGTATGAAGTGGTGGCTTTTTATACCAATCTTAAAGTAATGAATGATGGGAATGTGAAATCAACAGCGAATAGTAAGAGCTTTACTTTGATTGAAAGGATTTTGAGTGACATCCTACAGGTACCTTATGAAGGGTATGCTGAGTATAACATGGCCCGGCCTAAAGACATCTCTCTCACAACTAGGTTTACTCAAGGGAGAGTCACAACTGGAAAAAGGTGTTTTCTAAAAGAATAGATGAGGCTTGATCACAAGCTTCTTTTTGAACTGGTTTACAAATGTCTTCTACCACGAGCTGAGTGCCACCATAAAGCATCTTATTGTGATCTTGGGCTGATGGGGGCCATTGATAGCCAGCAAAAAGTTAATCTTCCCTTGATGATGATTCGACATATGGCCAGGGTTATCAACCTAGCAAGAGGCGCTCATGGTTTGGCATATGGGTTTCTTTTAACCAAGATATTTGAGGCGCACCATGTCCCCTTGTCTGCAGAAGGTTGGTTCCAAAATGGAGTCGTTCTATAGGAAGACACTTGAAGAATGTGATCTTCTGTGGATTGTACCAGGTTCAAAGGGGTAGGTACCTATGAATTAGATGCTCCTTGATCTGAAGAATGCAAATGCCAGAGTAACCGAACTGGAAAGGGAGGGAAGGGACCTATTAGTCAGATGCTCCTTGATTTGCAGAATGCAAATGCCAGAGTGACCGAACTAGAAAGGGAGAATGCCCAATTAAAAGTTGATATGCCCTCTTCTTAGGCTGAGATCTTCTCCCTTAAAGATAAAATGCTTAATGAACAAACTATGCACAATAGCATAATTGATTAGCTTCTCTCTTTGATGGAAAAAAATTAACCCCTTCACGCACTTGTCAAAATCTTTGTGAGAGAGAAATTCTTGTGTCTTTTATCTTTTCCATTATTAATTATTTTTGTGAGTTTCTAACTCGGAGGATGAGTTGATAAACGTGTCACTAGTTAGAGGTAATTAGAGATTCTTGAGGTACTAGAGTTAGTCTCTTGGATTGCAGAGTTGTAATCTAAAACCTGCTCATGAGTTTGAATAAAAGCCTATTCTATAGGCCATGTTTTTGTTACTCCGTTGAGTAAGGAGTTTTTTCACGTATCTACTGTGTATTCTTTATTCTTATTATTCTTCACTTGTGATTTAGCTGAACCTGGTTAACTATCATAGCTAGTAGGTGGTGATTTTACTAATTCTTAAGTATTGAATCTCTAAATATCTTATGTGACATAGTAATTCTCGTAGAATTTAGAGTTCAGTGCAGTCTAAGTTCCGATATCAAAATTGTGACTCACTATTTTTATTCAATATGAGTTTTTGTTGGTCAATTTGAGCTATTTATTTGAAAGCATAATTTAGTCTTTTCTATAAAAAGTACAAAAAATGATCAACATTTCAGAACTATTTCTGTCAATTGAAAATTATTAGGAAAAGGGTCAAATTTATCCCTCTACATTTGAAAATTAACTAAATTTACCCTTATACTATTGGGTCATATCCACCATTATAAAAGTTTTCATCTATACCATTCATTTTAACAGCAAAATCCAAATCAATATAAATAACCTATTTTTAAAAATAAAAATAATATTTTAATCTAATCCACCCGTCTTGACCCGTTTTAACATAATAATACGATCCAAACAAATATTTCAATGTCACCGATAAAGATCCTTTTCCTCGACAGGGATCATTTGGCGATGTCACTGTTAATGATGCTCTTAATTGGATAGATGATGAATACTTTCATAACAGTGAAATTGGCTGACAAGGATTGTTAGAAGGAAAGCACATTGTACAAGAAACTTGGTCTTTGGCCATAGCTGTGATTGTTGACATAGCTTGAGAATAATGGCGGTTGAGTTAAATCGAGAAGAGGAGAGTGAGAATCAAGAAAAGGAATTGAGAATGCGGGGAATCC
>JACEIK010000751.1:268719-289777 GCA_018107945.1 Datura stramonium
CTGACATTTTACTTGGAATTAAGTTATAATAGATTGTTCTAATCGCAAGAGATTTAAACTTGTGAGATGGAAGAGTTAGAATGTCATTACAAATCCAAACAAGAATTATGCTAGTCCAACATAATTATTATCAAATATTTTTCAATTGCAAGTAAAATAGAATTGATGCACTGCAAGTAAAAAGCACACGTCGCATTTCTAATAATAATAATAATTAAATAACTTGATTAAAGTAGGGATAGAAAAAGTTTTGTAGCAAATTTTTATTTGGACGGATTCACTTCAAGTCAAGCCATAGTAGGCTAACAGCATGTTTGGATACATGAATATAATAAATTGATTTTTTAAATTAAAAAAAATTAATAATTTTCAGAATAAATTAAAAATTGAGTGTCCATGCCCAAAATTTAAGAATAGGTGAAATTGGATGCTCAAGTTGCAGTTCTTGGCATAACCTAAGGATGATCTTTGCAAATTGCCATTCTAGTTCTTATGACCTCAAAAGCCCCTCCTTAAACCCTTGCAAACAACAGCTCACAAAGCCACGAGCCCAAAACACCTAATATTAGCTACATGCATTTCTTCCTCCGTCGAACTCACTACCAGCGTCAACAATGGCGGACACTATTTGACGATGCCCTTTCCATCAAACATGTAAGAGATCGTGGACTCGACCACGCTGTCGAAAGAGAGAAGAATCTCAAACCACTTCTCAACATCAAGAACCTTATCAAATCTGAGCCGTCAAAATCCATTCCCTTAAACATCATCACGCAATCCAAAGATTCTCTACAAATCCCATCTCGGCCCATTGAGTTTATCCGAAGATACCCTTCAATTTTCCAAGAATTTTTCCCAGCTAGCATCGACATACACCCTCATATCAAGTTAACCCCAGAAATTCTCAGTCTTGATTCAGATGAAGACTTGTTCTACCAAAGTGTGACTTACAAAGAAGATGTTGCAGATAGGCTTTTGAAGCTTTTGATGATAGGTAAAATTAATAAATTTCCATTACATGTTATTGATAAGCTTAAATGGGATTTGGGTTTGTGTAACAATTATGTGAAAACCGTAGTACCAGAATATCCTGATTATTTTCAGGTGACTAATGAGTCAATTTTGGAGTTGGTTTGTTGGAGTCATGAACTTGCTGTTTCCTTTATGCAAAAACAAGCAATGAAATGTGAAAATGAGGATTTGTTAGTTAAGTTTGCTTTGAAGTATTCCAACGGGTTTGAGATGGATAAGAAGTACAAGAAATGGGTTGATGAATGGCAAAAGTTGCCTTATATTTCTCCATATGAGAATGCAAAGCATCTTACTGCAACGAGTGATGAGGCTGATAAGTGGGCAGTGATAATTTTGCATGAAATTCTTAGTCTTTGTGTTGGGAAGAAGGCGGAGAAAGATAATTTGCTTTTGATAGGAGAGTGTTTGGGACTTCGTTCTAGGTTTAAGAGGGCATTAATGTTGCATCCAGGGATATTCTATGTGTCGAGTAAGGTCGGCACACATACTGTGGTATTGAAGGAGGGCTATAAAAGGGGAATGTTGATTCAGAAGAACTCATTGATGGAAATGAGATATAAGTATGTTTATCTCATGAACAAGGTGACTGAGGATAAAAAGTCGAAAGATATGCAGCAAAAAGGTAGTCATGATCCGAAAGAAGGTGATGCAAAGGAAACTGATGTTGATATGGAAGATGAAGAAGAAGAAGAAGAAGACGATGATGAGAATGATGATGAAGTGCATAATGACTACCATGATGACGAGACAGACAATGAGGCTAGAGATGTGAGGCCTAGCCAAAGATTAAACTTGAGGACAAGAGTTGATAGGAATCCTAGCCGAAAATTAAACTCGAGGACAAGAGATGATGATAGGAAGCCTAGCCGAAGATTAAACTCGAGGACAAGAGATGATGATAGGAATACTTCAGCTACCTCTCCAAGGACGTCCTTGCGAAGAAATCAAAACAGAGATGTGGAAAGGACATCAAGAAGATTGTCTTGGAGAGAAGAAAATAATGGTGAGCAAGATGCTCGAACAAGATATGTGGACAGAGAGCTTCCAATAAATTCATTGAAGACTTCGGCAGGAAGAAGTTCCAACAGAGTTGTGGAAAGAACATCAAGAAGATCGTCTTGGAGAACAGAAAATAATAGTGAGCAAGATCCTCGAACAAGATACGAGGACAGAAAGCTTCCAATAAATTCATTGAAGACTTCGGCAGGAAGAAGTTCCAACAGAACCAAAGAAAGAACCTCTCGATCTTCTAGGAGACTGGAGACTAATGATAATCAATACGCTCACCGGAGATAAGTAACAAATTGGATCTTTGTGGAAACCGGGAAACATCTGGACAAAGGAGGAATTCCACCTCTGCAAAGGCAGTGCACAATCAGTTTGCTTTTGATTGTTTTAGGTTTGTCAGTTGTCACTCACATATGTTGCTATAAGGCTGTAACAACATATTGCAGAGTCTTGTCTCATCTAATTTTGGTAATTTAAGTGAATTTTCCTGTTTGATTCTTAAATGAATGATGTGTATAGACTTTATTATCATTTTTAACTTTTGTTGTTTAGCCTGCAATTTATGATGTCTCACCTGCTGATTTTGCCTGCTCTGTATCAGCTTACATGAGTTTCCTGTATCTTTGTTGTGGTTTCTCAAGATTATAAGTCATCCTCCAATTAAGTCTCGCATTTCTTATAATGATTAGAACATTAAATAGATTAAGTCTTGACGTATCATGTGTTCTTGATGTCTAATACATTAGACACTTTTTCATCTCCTTAATGAATTTGTTGTTCTTTTTCCTTTTAAAATTATATCTCTTTTGTGAAGTTACCCAATCTGCTTGTGTGTTATGGATATGTCACAAGTCTCAATCTCGCAGATATTACATTTTAACCTATTAAGACTCTGTTCATATCATCAAGCATATAGTAGAAACAAGTACATTTTTCTTCTTTTTACTTTCTTGTGGACAAGATGAAAAAATAATTAGGTTTATAGTACAGATGTGTTACTCCGGAAATGATATTGACATAAAACATGCAGCTTAGCAATCTATCATGACCTTGTGATAAAGGCAGATTCTAGTATAATCTTAACATCTATTCTCCCTAGAATTGATAACACAATAAGCACTGAACTTTTCTTTTAATGCAGTACAAATGCCCATCAGGTCCTTTTTACTTGTTAGTTACTTTTGCTTGATTCTCTTTGCATCAATAAAAATCAGAAAGAACTTTTCTATCCCTTAAACAAAAAATATTGGTTCTGCTTGTGCCTGTTTTCTCTGTCTCAGTTACTTTGAGATCATTCCAAACTATAGTATTTTCGTTGTAGAATGGTGAAGCATTTAACTTTAAGCAAGGGCGACGAGCAATATTTTTCAGCTGAAAGGTATCATCAGTGTTCTGGTTTAGGCCAGTCATTTGGATAAAATTCTAGAAATCCTGAAGAAATTGAATGAGTGCAAAACATAATAAAATAGTTTAGTCTTTCATTGGTGAGGAAGAATGAGTTTATGACAGGGATAGAAACATCTATTAAAGTTTAATGGAGATAAGACAATGGTGGGTTGAGTGACACGTATCCGCAGTTTGTTCTCATGAAAATATACTGTTCGTCATCCTGTCTGTATGTTACCAACAGAGTTAAGAAAAATGAGTATTGACCTTTTAACAATGGAGTTAAGTAAGAAGAAGTGTATATAGGAATCCTATCAACGTGGTCTTAACAACTGTTACATTCTTACCTTATTAGCCAAAAAAGAAAAACAACTGTTACCTTCTTCGTCTTCAAGAATAAATGTGGTCTTAACTCTTAACTCCATTAATGTAAAACTTGCCGGAACCTTCATTCAAGGTCTGCTGCTATAAGGAAGTTCATCCCGTCGGTTTGGTTTTTCATTCTCGTGCCTAATGACCTTTTTCCCTTTTTGGTTTATAATGTTCCCTTGCCTGAGTTCCTCCAGTCTATCATAAGTCCTTTTATGGTTTTATTAAGCTTATTTGTGGTGATTTTCTTCATGTTTATGGACTGCCTGTTTAATTGACGTGATTTGAATCATTCTCTAGCACTATGCTACAAACTCATTGCTAGGAGGACTATGTTATTTATGTTAAACTCCTATGTAATTTGTTGCTATGATGAACTGTTTGGTTTATGATTTTTAGCTTTGATATAGTCTTCAAGTTGATTGCATGACTCAAATTCTTTTAAATGCTTTGTTCTTAGTGAGGGATGACATTATGCGCTTACATCAGAGTAGATGAACCATTTTATTGATAACATTTTGCATTTTGCATAAGAGTGAAATGAACCATAACTCCATCTTTCCAACTTTTGGTTCCTTCACCCTTGATCATCTTATCCTCTTAACTCTTGCTATTGTAGTAGATAGCTTCTTTATCTTGTTCTGTTTGATAACTTTGATAAAAACTACTAGCAAATATGATGGCACATGGTGTTTTGGGGTTAAACATATTAATATTTTTGGTTGATGGGGGTGGCTTTTTCATTCCCTCATGCTTTTTCAAGCTATTCTCGATGGGGTTACAGCTAAGTCAGTTATCCCTCTTTTCCGGAAACATGTCTTATATCTGGCGACTTCTTTTATGAACAGTCCAACTGTTCCTAGGCACGACCCCCTTGTCCACACAAAAGGTTCGCACCATCACCGTGTACACACGGTCAGCAACTCCAAAGAAGGAATTATTGAGAATTATTAACTTAGTTTTTTGCTTAATAATTGTCCAGACCAACAACCAAGCAAACAAGTGAACGTAGTGCAGTGTTTGTTGGAGCAGGTGATGATTGAGTTTTGGTGAAGTCTTAACTCATGCTTCTGCTATTTTCAAGGAAATGTTTTATTCTTTCTTCTGAGTGAAAGATTTCTTAGAGGATGCATCTCTTTGCTTTGGTGATTTGTCCTATTATCAGGTGATTCTAGTTTGATATTTATGTGTTTGACCTCTTGTTCAGATAACTTGGTTGCAAAAGTATATTCTTAATGTTTGAACTAAAAGGCACCCTAAATATGTTCTCAGTTTCTTCGAACTCTGGATTGTTAACCTAGCACCAGGTTTTGGTATTGGTGATTGAAGAAATTATGTTTTAACCTTTATTATATTTTTATTTGCCTTCTGTTTTTCAAATTCTTTTTGCCCTTTGTACATTACAGCTAGTTATTTCCTCTCAAGTAAAATATCTGAAATTATGGACGGACTTTTAGTTTATAGACAGATATGTTGTGATTGCTCTGTTTGGAAATGGCGTGTTTGCCATGCAACTTTTCTGCTTAATCTCATTCTTATCAGTTAAAATCAATGTCAGATTTGGATGCATGACCTTTTGCATCCCCTCTCTTGATTGGTTGAGCATAGGATGGTACTGATTTTTTGGCCTGTAATTCTTTTCCATTAAAGTTGTGGGCTGGGAAAGTAGCTGCTTCTTCATTCTCATTCAGCTTATTGTAACATAATATCGTAAAGGTTAGGTTGTAACTTGATCGTGAGCAGATCTGTTAATGTTTCCCTGTTGTAAGGCTGGTCCTACACGTCTTGGAAAAATCATGCTATATGGTTATTTGCACCCCATGAAGTTTGGAAAAATCATGCTATATAGTTATTTGCACCCCATGAAGTATGGAAAGCGCGATTCTTCTTTCCAGCACTTTCAGACTGATAATCTTGCCGCAACAAGGCAAGCTTAGGAAGTTTAGGTCTGTCTTAGATTGGAAGTTTATGGTAGATGTTCATCATAGTTGTATCCTTTTTTCTGACCATTGAATACACACACACAGAGTGTAGTGTGGTGGTTTATTTTAGCAGCACATTTTAAGCTTGTCCCTAACCTTTTGACAAATTGATGACGACGCTACAAAAGGCCAGCTCTAATCTTAGTTTGATTATGTATTCTTCATATTATGAAGCCTTTTTTATTTTTTTACTTATTTGTTCCCGGTCGTGATGGAGCTGCACCATGGGATCAACTCCGTTGAGTCAAATTGTGCTACGTTGAATTTGAATTTGAAGTTTTAATGATTGAAAAATGCATCAATATAACTTTGAGTTTCTTGTGGATGAAATACAAATTGATGACAGCAGAAGGGACTAGCCAACTTACATGTCAAATAAAGAATAATTTAGCTGTCAGGTGTAGTTTGTGCAACTGTGCATATAAGTTAGAATTTCTCAGTTGTCTATAGTGCCACTGCAGTCAATAATAGCATTGATATTACAGGATACTTTGACGTATACCCACATGAAAGGGTGGCGTGGCATGAGTATTTCGTGAAAATTCTTCAAAATATAATAAAAATCTCAAAAATAAAGAATAAAAGAAAAAAATGCACGTACTTATAACTAGACACATGTACAGTTATACGGATGTACCCAAGTCTACTTTAACATTAGGGGTGTGCAAAAATCGATTTAATCAATAAATCGAACCGAAAAAAATATTATTGATTTGTGGATATTGGATTATTGGCCTAATGGTTTTTAAACGGTTTTGTAAATTTTTTTATTGGGCTATCGGTTTGATTTTTGATTTTAAGATTTTTGTTAATGGTTAAACCGATAATCCAATAAAATTACCCTAAATTTTTTTTTTATCCCTAAATATAAAATAGTGATTTTAGATTTTAAATACAAACTTTATTTTCTTTTGCATTGTATAGTTACTAGTCTTGGTGCCGCTATTTTCTTTCTGAAGTAGTTGGCTTGGTGGTGTTCTACCCATCCGTGTGAATTGACCTTTTTTTCTTTGAGAGATTGTTACCGTGTTACTGCGCTCAAGTTTGCTACTTAATTAGAAAGTGTACAAATTTATTTTAGCAATACATATTTTAATTTGTTTCTATTTGTAATTTAAGCAGACTTTGATGCTGAGAGTAGTGTATATATGTATAAATAAAAATAAGAGAAAGAAAAAAATTAGAGGACCATTTTCTTATCAGTTAAATCGAAAACTAAATTGTTAAGGACCAAAATCGATTAACTGAAAACCGATAACAAATATCTTATTAGTTTGGTTATCGGTTTAGCATATTTACAAATCAAAAATCGATAAACCGAACTGAACCGACCGATAAATGCCCTGCTAACATGGTAGCAGTGGACAAAAACTGTAATTTTGTACAAGTAATGCAAAAAATGCGGTATTTGTATATAAGATCATCGCTTAAAATCCATCCAATCTTTGAAAGTGTAAATGGCCGATGCAAATATAATATCCAACTGAGAGTCGGGGTCAAATTCATAGGGACTTTAGTAGATCCAAACTATCTAGCACTTGTTAAATTAGATTTGAGAGTTCTGAGATTATTCAGATTAGGATTAGGAGAAATTTAGTTATAACTAAATTGCTTTTAGTTGTAATCAATTAATGAGAAGTGCTAGCAAAGTGACCCTAATTTTAGATCGATCCTCCTAAATTATCCAATATGGCAAATTGAGAATGAGTTATAGATGAACATGCAAGCAATGACTTAGGCAACTAATGGGTATTTTTTAATTGTACTAATGGTGTCAATCTACTTCAATTTTATCAAATTGAAGAGAACTCCCTTCTACCCAATTATTATTGCCAATTGGAATTCATCCTATGTCTAGGTGAATCCATTAAACAAGAGTTAGAGCCTTGAGTAATTGTTGACCGATGCTAACCCAACCTAAATTGACTCTTTCAAGCAACATAAAGGTAATTGGGAAGGATTGAATGACTTTCATCATCCTTCGCACGTTACAAAGCAAAAATCAATCAAATGTTCTTAAACCCACAATCAATTTTACCCAATTAGGATTATTAGAGTTCACAACCCAAGATCCGGGTTTAGTTACCCATAGCAAGAAGAAAAGACGAAAGCAAGTAATTAGACATTCTTACCAATGAAATTGCAATTTGGAGAAGAAAATTTGAATTGATGAATTTAAATCTTCAAAATTACAAGATAGATCTACTTTCTAGGTTATGGACTATGAACTACTCTACTTTCTACTCTATCTCAGTATATTCAAGTGTCTGTGAGAAAAGAAGAAAAATACTACTTATACTAAGCCTCCAAAACCCCTAAATCACTTACAATCGGAGGCCAGGTCCCAAATTTGCAGGGACGGACCGTCCTTTGCTTCATCGATTAAAATTTGCTTCTGCCCAGTTGTTTTCCGTCCTTTGATTGCCGGACCGTCTTCTGAAAAGATGATCCGTACTTTACTTCGTCCTTTGACTCTGATAATTTTCTGTCAAGTGATCCATCTTTCAGTTGATGAACCGTCTTTTGGAAAGATGGTCCATCCTTCAGCTTGTCAGTTGCTTGCCACTTGAAAGTGGTTTCTGGATCAGTTAGGACTTGTTGGACTGTCAGGACCCGAACGTAGACCCCAATCGAGACACAGGACAAGAAACCCCGGAAAGCTCCAAGTCGACCCATAGCATAAACATAACATCTAAACTCAACATCATAAAGCGGAAGTTTGCATAAATATACATATCAAGCTAAAACTGAATCGACAATGACAAGCTGATTTCTACATAACATCTGGAAAGCCTCTAACATAATTGATGAGCTGATGAGACAGCACCCCAATTAGCTCGACAAAGTCTGAAACTGAAAAACATAGCAAACTATAGATGTATAAACGTCCTCGAAATATGAGGACTCGCCAACATCGACTGGACAAGTCTGAGAGGGAAGTAGGGGCTAATGATGTGGCTGAGACTGATCCCTTGGACCTGTATCATGAAATGATACAACATAGAGTATGCAGTCAGTACTTGGAATGTACTGAGTTTACAAGGTAAATAAAAACGGACAGTTAAAATACATAAGAGTTCATAAGAGTAGGACAACATGATCATAAAGTAAATATCATAATGTAAACATAGGGCTAAAGGTTTTCAAAACATTCATAAGTCAGTCGTAATTATAATCATAGGTGAAAGCTTCATTAAACATGACTTGAGCCTAAGTAACATAAACATAACCATGCATAAATCATGAGGAACAATGGGAGAACTCGTCATAACTGACACCATCATGATAGAGCCCCAACTATCTCGCTCAAGTGAGCAGAGCCGTCCCAGGCTTGCCAGGCAAGGGATGTGCATTATGTGATATCACGAAAAGGGGATCCATTAACATTTGAATATACATATAAACCTATGGTAGTACATAGTTTTGAGACACCGGCATAGTCCTTTGAATGCCGGGCTATTCGGTGCTAGACACTGCTCTAAAAAACATGCACATCAGGGCTCATATAGTAACCGTAAGATCATTCATGAAATTCATGGCCAAATAGATAATAACATCATTGATTCCCATTTAAAAATACATGTTTAGCCATGAACAAAGGCCCATGAATTGGCCAAGTGATAAATCCATCAATCATGAAATCCATGCATTCTTGTAAAACATGTATAAACTTGACATCTCATAAATCCATGATAAGTACTTGAGAGAAATCATATCATAAAGCATAATTCTTAATTGGGTTAATTAAGATCAAGATCATAATGAAATAATAACTTGACTTTTCATAAAACATACATAATTGGTCATAGTTAAATTTAAAATTTGAAACTATAAATTAATAATCAAAATAGTTATAAAATCTGCCCATAGGTCATAAAATATGAATTGATACATGAAGGAAATTTGCCCATAGATAGAGAATAGAGAATTTCACAAGAATTAGAATAAACCCCATGAGATCATGAAATTTGAATCTAGAATTGAAATCCATGGAGTTGAGAAGAATTAAGGGCATGGGAATGAAAGGAAATACTATTCATAGCCTCACATACCTGGGTAAAATTAATTTCACACTCCCACTTGAAATCCCAAAGGAAATTGAAGAAAATTTGATGAAATTCCTCAAACTTAATCTTCAAGGAAGGCTCTAGGTTGCATGCATGGAGTGAGAATTCTTAGAATGAACTTATCCCCCTTAAAACACACTATTCAGAGCTTAAAATAACTTAGTTTAGGACCTTAGGGCTTAGGAATAACAAAATACCCTTAATGAAAAACCTGAAAAATCTGCACTGCCAGTAACCACGACTGATCCAATGAGTTATTCTTTGGTACCACGACTCGTGGTACCCGTTCATTACTTCTTCTATCACTTTTTAACTTCTATGATCTTGATACAACGACTCGGCAAAATGGGTTTTTACTCCAAACGATGACCCATTACTGCTTCTCGTTTCCTCGCTAAGTTCCAACTTAGGTCTCCAACAACGATTGGTTAGGACGAGTCTTTACTAGTCCCAACGACTCATAGTTTTTGGCTGTTACCCCCACTACTCATCTTCTGAAATTTCTCCCAACGGACACTTAAAATGACTCGTTGTTCCTAACAACGAGTCATCCCATGACTCGTGCCATCCTTCTTTGCTCAAGACCATCCTCCTAACGACTCATTCCAATGATCCATTACTTCAACCAATGGGTCATCTTGAGACCCGTTACTTCGCAGCCTACCCTGCAAATTCTCTCCACGGGCACCTCCAATGGATCGTTAATCGCACCAATGGCCCATACCACGACTCGTTTTGAGAAGAAGTATCAGATTTTTACTACTTTTTATTTCAAATCCCGAGTCTAGTCCTAGGCACTTTTGGGGGTATTACATGGACTCTTGAACATGTGGACCGTCCTTCTGAGAGGAGGTCTGTCTTCTGCTTTGTCTTTTGGAAAAATTTGTTACTTTAACCCCTCCTTTCTCCATCTCATCCGAATTCCTAAAACATAGAATAATGAGGTCAGTTTTAACTTAAATTAGTACCTAAAGACATGCAAAACTCTATGAAATAAAGAAAAAATGTATCGCAGATTTTTGATACATCAACACCCCCAACTTAAAGTATTTTCTTGTCCTCAAGTAACTAAAACTAGAAAGCTAATCTAACACCTAAACTGATGTCCCCGCATCATAAAATGCAGAGACTAGGGTGGTTTTTACAAACAGCTACAAACACACACATTTCATCCAACCACCCCTCCATCCAATAAAATTAGTTTTCTCGCAATTATCCAGACTAAGCATGTAATCTCCACTAATGACATTATATCAATATGCACCTAGCTAGATTTGAGAAGCAAAACATGTCAGCCATTTACATCCATATGCCCTCAAAACCAGACCAAGAAAAGTGTCCATTTTATGAAGTAATGATACACACATATCAAGGCTACAAGATCAAGAGAAGAGAAAATCACTCAACTCTCACAAAGAAATTCACAAGATAGGTCATAACTACCATATGCTTTCTTATTTACTCAAATGCCTTTTATTTTGGATATCCAAGTTGGGATCATACAAGGGCTTTTCTAAGCTTGTAATGATGGTCAAAAGGGCTGATAGAGTACAAATATAACTTCTAGTGACTCATTTACTATCATTGAACGCTACATCATTTTTCCACTATATTTTTCACTTTTAGAATCCCTTCTTTTTCTTCCCTTCTTTTCACGCCCCAAGGTATTTTTGTGAGCTCTATTTTCATTTTTCTCACTTTCTCTTTTATTTTCTTTCGTTTTATTTTTTTTTCTTTTCAACACATTGCTCAATACACCTTGGGATATGATCAAACATTCATTTTTTCCATATTTCTTTTTTTCCCACCTTATCACCCACAACTTACACCTTTTTATTTATTTTCATCACACTTCATAGTGTTAAGGAGGATGAGTTTAAAAGAGGATCAACTTGAGAGTTGATTTTGGCATTCATTTCGATTGATCAAGAAAAAGGGTCAAAGGCTCAAAAGGGAAGACTAGACATACATGCATCTTTTGGTAGGTCTATTTAGGAAAATGTGACTTTTGAAGTACAAAGAAGGCCTAAGTTCATTTGTACAACTCATAGTCAATCCTAAGTTTGAGCATAAGTATCAAGGCAAGTTCTAGAGTGTGAAAAAATCAAGTGAAAGAGCAAAATTTCTTACCACACAATGACATGGATATCAAAATGACTAAGCACATTACTCTCAACTAAGGACACATTTCCACAATTAACAGAATTACATGTAAAAAACCGAGGTATACAAGACAATACTGAACAGCTACAACAAAAAAACCTTGAGGGAAGGGGGGAATTATTTTCAAAAATCAGTACAAGCATGCTTAGAACTCAATTACCACCACCACCTAAGTCAAAAATATTTTTCTCAACCAAAGATGACTCGACTTGTAGGCTAGTACTCTTAAGAATGTTGTTTAGCAATCTATCATTGGGCCCACATGCTATGACACTTTAACTACCTTATTTTACAAGATTCAATAGAAAGTAAGCCTCTAGGAAAAGAACCATGGCTAAGAAAATCCAAGAGGACCCTCAGTTAAGGAAGTAATAACAAAAATAAATGAAAAATCTATACTAAGAAAGAAATAAAATGGGCCATCACACTGATCAATCAACTCAAAAATGCATAATATCATGCAAAACATGAGTTGTCATAACAAGCAACATTATAGGCAAAAATGGCACACATGGACAAATAACATCCACCCCACTCAAAAACTGTGCAGCATCCCCACTGCACCTACAAAGAAAAGAAAAAACATAAGAGTGGTAGAGACTCCTTGCAGTGCTCAGACGGTGCCACTAGAGGTCATTACGGGGTGTTGCTGAAGAGCTCGCCTCTATATCATGATGTTAGCCCTGGATGGGGAAGAGTGAGGCCTCCTTATCTATCTTAAGGTCCTCAGCCTTTGTGGGGTCAAGGTCCGGATCATCCTTCTCTTAGAGGGCTCTCTCCACATGCTGCTCCTTTGGTAGCCGACCCTTGCCCTTGTCAAGTGGAGGGGCAGGAACGGTTGGTTGTGTGGAATGGGAGGAAGACCCTGCTCCTCTAAAACTCTACCGGTGGTGACCCTGAAAACTGTAGATGGTAGAGGTGAGGACTAAGACCGGGCTAGGTGGATTGGAATCACACGTGGAAGTAACTCCATCAAATTGGATATATCGGCGGTGTCCGATTGTCACGACCCGAGTCTATACGCTGGATGAAACTTGGTACTTGGAGACACAAGTAACCCCAAGCCAACCCATGGTCTATCATAACACTGGTAATTTGAGTAAACATATGCATAAGCTTTAAAGAATAATCTCATTTAAGAAAGCTAATCTGATAAAAATTTGTCCACTGAAAAACAATACTGAATGTCTGAGTCTATGTCTGAAAGCCATCTACAAATGATGAGTTGCTGGGACAAGCCCCCAACTAACTCTAAAGTCTAACTGAAAGAAATAATTGAATAATAAATATCGTCCTCAAAAGATGAGGACTCACCGACTGCAGCTGCTGATATCACCTGAAGGAATCTACTAACGATGCTGAGGCTGAACCTGCGCTTGTGTCATGATACTATAAAACATAGAGGTATGTGTCAGTACTTTGAATGTACTGAGTAAGTGAGAGATAATATAAATAAGAAGAACAAGCAACTAACTGTAATGACCAGCTGAAACACTAAAAATTGAACAATAGAAACATAACTGAGATGGTCAATAATAACCCTGACTGATGGTCATAGACATGCCCTGAATCGTAGATACTGATCTGAGTTAACTGTATTGAACTGAACTAAACTGAGTAAATCTAAAACTGTACTGAGCTGAGCTAAACTGAAACTGTACTGACTAGTGGGAGAGTTTATAACCGACATATAACCAAGTGAGCTAAACGTGGAGTCCGATGTATACACCCTATCCATAGGACCCAATATACCTTGCCAGGGTATAAATGCATGAGTTGGGTGATCCCAAGTCTAGGGCCATAGGGACAACAAAAATAACCTATGCTGGCAACGCAGTTCTGGAAACCTGGGAATGCTGAAACCTTGGTCCACTCGGTGCTAAGTCCTACTCCCACTGGATAGTCCTAGGCTAACTACTAAGCTAATAGCTTGAAACTGGAGTCCAATACTAAGTCAGGGATACCTATCTGGAAGTACTCTGAGAGTCTTATCGGACCAAATTCTATAAATGGTGTTCTAATACTGGCCAGAGTTGCTTATTTGGAAGCATCATAATCGTCTAATGAACAAACTGAAATCTGATAACTGATATTGAGTCTAATAACTAATAACTAATAACTGGGAGGCACCAGGGACACTTCAAGAAAAGACTGATATTGAGTCAAACTAATCAGCTGATATTTTTGAAAATACTGAACATGCTAACATTCTGACTGAAACTGGACTAGCATGCGATTGATTGAGATTTAAACTAATATTAATAATATGGGAATTCTAACACTGATAGAATCTAGCAATATGAATAACTAGTCAATTTTGCAAGACTATAATTTACTGCATTCATAAGCTAGGGCTAATCATTTTACAAGAAGCTGGTTTCCATATGATTTCTAAGAATTGAAAAAATATAGCAACTAATAACATGGATGATATTCCACTTGAAATTTATCGAATTCTATCTGAAAACTTTCTAAATTTTGAAACCTCGGGGATATAACTGATAGAAGATTATGGTAGGATTTTGGGGACACAAGGGAAGAACAATTCCCTTATTGAATTCCCACATACCTGGTGAAGAAATCCCAGAGAAAATCCCTTGAGAATTGGAGAAGAAAAGTTGATTGCCCTAGCTTCTGCTCTGAATTTTCTGAGAAAATTCTACAATATGACTTCTGAGGGAATGAGAGGAGTGAAGTATATCGTCGATTACCCCTTTAAATCCATTTAAAATAACCCAAAACGACATAGTTAAAAAGGTGGAAAATTACTAGAATATTTCGGGGAAAAATCTGGAAAAACTACCGACAGGGATCAACGGGCCTCAAAGTGGGTCATTGGTCGAAACCACGACCCGTTGGAACCAATCGTTGGTCCTGGGTCCAAAAACTGAGCTCACTGGAATAGGACCACGGGAGGATACCACGACTTTTTGGGATAACCAATGGGTCTTTTGTACCTCTCGTTGTCATTGGTAGGGAAAATCTGGGCCCTAAGACAACAGGCAACACAACAACTCGTTGGTAGAACCAACGGGTTATTGCATCAACTCGTGGTCAACATTGTTAGGACTTGGGACTTGGTTATGGGTGGTAGCAACGACTCGTTGGTAGGAACTACGAGCCGTTAGTTCCACTCATTACTTCTGGGAAAAGTCAGGTAGGTTTCTGAACTTGAGATCCAACAGACGATAGGACGGCTCGTTACTTCTTCCAATGAGTCGTCCTATGCCTCGTTGGTTCCCCCGAAGGAAAATCTGCAGAGCTGACATTGACTCAGACAACGGCCCGTTAGAGGTGACCATGATCCATTATCTGGATCGTTCTGTAATAAAATTTTCTAGTTTCCCCTGGTTTTTCTTGCAGGGTCTAAGTTTGGTCTAGGAAAGTTTTGGGGTATTACAATATCTCTCCCTTGGGATCATTTATCCTCGAATGAAGGCTAAAACTGCTGAAAAATTGGAAAAAGAGCTATAACTCCCAAACTGAGACTATGAACTGATTTTCGGAGGAATGACTGACTCTAAACTAATTTAACCATGCTGACTGGATTGATGCAACTAGAATGCATATTCAAAATCTAAATAGAGTTGATGGGTACAGAACTAAACAGAGTATTGAGGAGGAATTTAGTACCTGATGCTGGAACTGAACTGGAAGGGAATGAGGGTATTTGTCCATTATGTCTGCTTCTGCCTCCCATGTGGCTCCCTCAACTAGTTGGTTCCTCCACAAGACTTTCATTGAAGCGACTTCCTTGTTTCTCAACTTACGAACCTGACGGTCTAGGATCTGAACCGGGACCTCTTCGTAAGAGAGACTATCCTTCACTCCCACATTGTCTAGTGGCACAACCGAAGTCAGATCACCGATGCACTTCTTCAATAGTGACACATGGAAGACTGGGTGCACAGGTGCTAACATTGGAGGTAATTTTAACTCATATGCCACACTGCCAATCCGCCTCATAATCCTGTAGGGTCCCACATATCTCAGACTGAGTTTCCTTTTCTTTCAAAACCTCATCAACCTTTCATGGGTGAAATTTTTAGGTAAACCCAATCATCTACAGCGAGTTCTAACTCTCTTCTCCTCACATCAGCATAGGATTTATGTTGGCTTTGTGCTATTTTCAACCTCTCCCAGATAAGTTGCACCTTCTGCATAGCTTCATGAACTGAGTCTGGCCCTATCAAGGTAGCTTCACCAACCTCAAACCACCCTATAGGAGATCTACACCTCCTACCATATAATGCCTCAAACGAGGCTATTTGAATACTGGAGTGGTAGCTGTTGTTGTATGCAAACTCAATGAGAGGTAGATGATCACCCCAACTTCCCTTGAAATTGATCACACAAGCTCTCAACATATCTTCTAAGGTCTGAATAGTTCGCTTAGCTTTTCCATCTGTTGAGGGTGAAAAGTTGTGTTGAGCTTGACCTGAGTATCGAGTCCTCTCTGAAATGACTTCCAGAAGTGCGAGGTAAACTAGGTACCTCTATCTAAAATAATGGACAAAGGCACTCCATGTAGTCTAACTAACTCTTGGATATATAGCCTAGCATAATCCTTAGCAGAGTCTATAGTTTTACTGGGAGAAAATGTGCTGACTTGGTCATCTGGTCTACTATCACCAAGATTGAGTCATGCTGCCGTCGAGTACGAGATAAACTTGTAATAAAGTCCATATTCACTTCTTCCCACTTTCATGTAGGGTATGCTGATATCCTGAGTCATACCTCCAAGTCTCTTATTTTCCACTTTGACCTGCTGGTAGTTTGGACACTTAACCATGAATTTCGCAATATTTCTTTTCATGTCGTTCCACCAGTAAATATCCCATAGATTACGGTACATCGTAGTGGAACCTGGGTGGATATAATATCTCAAACTGTGTGCTTCTACCAATATTTGTTGTCTCAAGTCACCTACATCCGGTACACAGAGTCTGCCCTGGTAACGGAGCACACAATCTCCCCCTTTGGAGAAAGCCTCCACTTTTTTTCTAAGAACTACTTCTTTTAGCTTAAGCAGTATGGGATCTTCATCCTGCCTTGACTTAACTTCAACAACTAACGAGGAATCTGACCAACTTTGCACTACTACTCCGCCCTCAACTGAATCAACCAACTGCACTCGCAACCGAGCTAACATGTGAATATCCTTTGCCAGTTCTTTTCTGCCCTCTTCGACATGAGCTAAGCTCCCCATGGACATCCTGCTTAGGGCATCAACCACCACATTGGCCTTGCCCTAGTGATCTAGCACAGTCATGTCGTAATCCTTCAATAGCTCCAACCACCTTGTCTGATGAAGATTCAAGTCTTTCTGACTGAACACATACTGGAGGCTCTTGTGATTGGTGAAAACATCCACGTGAGCCCCATAAAGGTAATGCCTCCATATTTTCAACGCAAACACCACTGCTGCCAACTCAAGGTCATGAGTCGGATAGTTTTTTTCATGAACCTTGATTTGTGTGGAGGCGTAAGCTATCACCTTACCCCGCTGTATCATAACGCAACCGAGTCCCACTCTAGAAGTGCCACAATATACTATAAATCCATATTTTCTTTCTGGTAAGGTTAAAACTGGAGCGACAGTGAGTCGAGTCTTCAACTCCTAGAAACTATTCTCACACGCATCTGACCACTGAAACTTCACCTTTTTTGAGTTAACCTAGTCAGAGGAGATGCAATAGAGGAAAATCCTTCTATAAAATGTGGGTAATAACCGGCTAGACCCGGAAAACTTCTTATTTCGGTTAGGGAAGTAGGTCTTGGCTAGTCTTTCACCGCTGTTATCTTTTGAAGATCTACCTGAATACCCTCACTTGAGACCACATGACCAAAGAAAGTCACAAACTTCATCTAGAATTTACATTTTCTAAACTTAGAAAATAATTGGCGGTCTCTGAGAGTTCGTAGCACTATCCTCAGATGGTCAGCATGTTCCTCCTTATTTCTGGAGTATACCAGAATGTCATCAATGAATACAATGATAAACATGTCTAGATACTGCTTTAAAACCTTGTTCATCAGGTCCATGAAAGCTTCAGGGGTATTAGTTAGTCTGAAGGACATAACCACGATTTCATAGTGACCATAACGAGTTCTAAAGGCTGTTTTCGGTATGTCACATTCTCTGACTCTAAGCTGATGATACCCCGACCTGAGATCTAACTTGGAGAAACAACTGGCTCCTTGAAGCTGATCGAACAAATCATCAATCCTGGGTAGGGGACACATGTTCTTAACTTTAATTTTGTTCAGCTGACGGTAATCAAAACACATTCTGAGAGTACCATCTTTCTTTCACACGAATAACACTGGAGCACCCCATAGAGAAATGTTGGGCCTGATGAAACCTTTATCAAGAAGGTCTTTTAGCTTCTCCTTCAACTCCTTAAGCTCAACTGGAGCCATTCTATAGGGAGGGATTGAGATAGGCTGAGTGTCTGGAAGAAGGTCTATGTCGAAGTCTGTTTCTCGCTCGGGAGGGACTCCGAGAAGATCTTCAACGGGAAACACGTCAGGGAACTAGCTAACAACTGGAACTGACTAGACAGTTGGGGTCTCAGAGCTGGAATCTTTGACCTGAACTAGGTGATAAATGCACCCTTTAGTAATTAGCTTCCTTGCCTTAAGGTAGGAAATAAACCGACCCTTAGGCGCTAAACTACTACCCATACACTCTAAAACTGGCTCATTAGGAAATTGAAATCTGACGACTCTAGTTCTGCAGTTGACTGAGGCATAACCTGAGTGTAACCAATTGCCAAGAATGAGATCGAAATTGACCATGTCTAGCTCTACTAAATCAGCTGGAATGACCTTATTTAATACTGAGACTGGGTAGTTTCTATACACCCGACTGGCTCTAACTGACTCACCAACTGGAGTAGAGATTGAGAATGGTTCTGAGAGGACTTCTGGACTGATTTCAAACTGGACAGCTACATAGGGAGTCACAAATGATAGTGTGGCTCCTGGATCTAGTAGGGCATACACATCTAAATGGAAGAGATGCAACATACCCGCAACCACGTCAAGTGAGCTCTTCTGATCCTGATGAGAGGACAAAGCATACAAATGGTTTTGGCGCTGACCGCTATCCGTACCTGAAGTGTTGGCCTGCTGAGCTGGTCGGCTTGCTAGAGTTGCTGAAGTGGTAGACTGTGATCTCCCCCGTCCTGCTGACGGACATTCCCTGAGTTGATGACCTGGCTATCCACACCCAAAGAAACCCTCTCTGCCCTGAAGGTATTCCCCTAGGTGGTTCTTGCCACACTTAGGGCAAGATGGATAACGGTTGATGATGTTGTGACTCTGGGACTGAGAGCCAGATGCTCCACCCTTCCGATCTTTGCGGGATTGAAAAGTAGGAGCGCTAGTTGAAGTGGGTGTTGGAGCCCTCTGCTGCTGTTGTGGGCAGCTACTACCGCAAGACTTCTGGTGGCCATAATCTAATTGGCCATAATCTGATTGGCCAGTCCTAGCCCGCTTATTCTCCCGCTCCATGTCTTTTAACTTTTCTACCTCAATATGCTGGGCATGAACGATGAGGCTGGAGCGATCAATATCTTTTATGAGCATCGCGGTCCTGCACTCCTTAATTACCAGGTTTGATACTCCATTAATGAATTTAAGCATGCGATCCCTTGGCTTGGATACCATCTACGGAGCATATCTTGGCAACCGCGTGAATTCTAGTGCATATTCCTCCACTGTCCTATTGCCCTGCTTCAAATTCATGAACTCCGCAACCTTAGCCTCCCTTAACTCCCGGGGGAAGAATCTGTCTAAGAATACTATGGTGAACTCTTCCCACTCCATCAGTTTCTCCCCCACTGGTCTCCCTTTTTCCATTGATCGTACCAGATCTGGGCTACCCCTTTCAACTGGTAGGCAACCAGATCAGCACTCTCAGCGGAACTGACACTCATAATTCCGGTGATCTTTCGTACCTCATCCACTAACTCCTTTGGGTACACTCCCTCCTTGGATCCATGAAAGGCTGGAGGGTTCATTCGGGTGAAGTCCCGAACCCTGGCAGCTGCTGCGGACCCATTTGAGTTTACTGTAACCACCTGCTGATTCACTTGATTTGTTACTGTCTGAGCCAGCAGCTGGATTGCCGCTCTGAATTCCGTTGAGGGGCTACTGAAGCTGGTGGGGCAATCCAGTTAGTGTTGCCGGCCTGTCTTACGTTTCCTCATCTTCGAGGCATGGTTTCACTGAAACGAAATAGAGCATGAGTTAGGAGAACGTTTATGGAATTGAACTTCAACGCACCAGAAGGAGTATGAACAAAAGGGAGTTTTCCTAACAACGTCTCATAGCCTCCCCGTCATAAGTGTGGCGCACTTCACACCCATGAAAAGGACTCTACTTGACGCGACTTTCAGATATCCTAGGATACTCTAAACCAAGTTCTCTGATACCAGGTTTGTCACAACCCGAGTCTATATTCTGGACGAGACACGATACTTGGAGCCACAAGTAACCCCAATCCAATCCATAGTCTATAATAACACTATTAATCTGAGTAAACATATGCAGAAGCTTTAAATAATAATCTCATTTAAGAAAGCTAATCTGATAAAATTCATACCATTGAAAAACAATACTGAATATCTGAGTCTATGCTTGAAAGCCATCTACAAATGATGAGTTGCTGGGAACTTGGGTGCGCTGGAACCCCGGTCCACTCGGTGCTAAGTCCTACTCCTACTGGATAGTCCTAGGCTGACTACTAAGTTGATAGCTCGAAACTGGGGTCCAAGACTAAGTCAGGGATACCTATCTAGAAGTACCCTGAGAGTCTTATCAGACCGGATTCTATAATTGGTGTTCTAAGACTGGCCAGAGCTGCTTATCTGGAAGTATCATAACCATATAAAGAACAAACTGATATCTGAGTCTAATAACTAATAACTAGGAGGCACTGATCCCGGGAAATAATATAGGTCCCGTGATACGCTTTATAGCTTAAATTAGTCGTGTTGTCCAAGCTATTTTATACATTTTCATGTGATTTTATATAAAAGTGAA
>JACEIK010000751.1:297068-319415 GCA_018107945.1 Datura stramonium
GAGGAATGGGTCCAGTCCCTTGGGTTCGATAATCCGGTTCTTAAAAAGAGCCACTATATTACTTGCACGACCCGTACACTTGCGGGCTCATCAAGTTTTGACACCTCAAGAAAAGATTGTAGTCAAACTGATCAGCTGACATTTCTGAAAATATTGAATATGCTAACATTCTGACTGAAACTGGGCTAGCATGCGACTGATCAAGACTTCAACTAATATTAATAATATGGGAATCCCAACACTGATAGAATCTAGCAATATGAATAACTAGTCAAGTTTGAAAGACTCTAATTTACTGTATTCAAAAGCTAGGGCTAAATCATTTTACAAGAAGCTAGTTTCCATATGATTTCTAAGAATTGGGAAAATATAGAAGCTAATAACATGGATAATATTCCACCTAAAATTTATAGAATTCTGTCTGAAAACTTTCTAAATTTCAAAACCTCAGGGCTATAACTGATAGAAGATTATGGGAGGGTTTTGGGGACACAAGAGAAGAATAATTTTCTTGTTGAATTTCCACATACCTGGTGAAGAAATCCCGGAGAAAATTCCTTGAGAATCTGAGAAAAAAAGTTGATTGCCCTAGCTTCTTGTTTGAGTTTTCTGAGAAAATTCTGAGATCTGACTTATGAGGGAACGAGAGAAGTGAAGTATATCATCGATTAACCCTCTAAATTCCTTGAAAATAACCCAAAATGATGTAGTTTAGGGGTTAAAAAGGTGGGAAATTTCAAAAATATCCCTGGGGAAAAATCTGGAAAAACTGTTGACAAGGACCAACGGGCCTCAAAACGGGTCGTTGGTCGAAATCTCGATCCGTTGGAACTAATCGTTGATCCTGGGTCCAAAAACTAAGCTCACTGGATGGGACCATGGGAGGATACCACAACTCATTGGGATAACCAACGGGTCGTCGGTACCTCTCGTTGTCACTAGTAGGGAAAATCTGGGTCGTAAGACAACGGGCAACACAACGACTCATTGGTAGAACCAACGGGTCGCTGCATCGACTCGTGGTCAATACTTTTAGGACCTGGGACTTGGTTATGGGTGGTAGCAATGGCTCATTGGTAGGAACCACAAGTTGTTACTTCCACTCATTGCTTCTGGGAAAAGTCAGGTAGGTTTCTGAACTTGGGATCCAACGGATGACAGGACAACTCGTTACTTCTTCCAACGAGTCATTATATGCCTCGTTGATTCCTCATAAGAAATATTTGTTGAGCTGACAACGACTCAGACAACGGCCCGTTAGAGGTGACCACGACCCGTTGTCTGGGTCGTTCTGCAATAAAATTTTCTAGTTTCCCCTGGTTTTTCTTGCAAGATCTGAGTTTGGTCTAGAAAGGTTTTGGAGTGTTACACCGATCCATTAATAATACCCATACCTCCTCAAGCTGCTGCTCTTGCATATGAAAATCTAGAACTACGACACTGGCCTCAGCTAAGTTAGCTCAAAGGCTCAGGATGTCTGATGAATTAGCACCCTGCTCGTGCTGGACCAACCTGATGTCCATTGTCCCTAGACGGGAACTCAAGGCCTCGTGAGAACTCCTAATAGCATCTTAGAGAATGCTCAACAATAGTGGCCATGAAGGCCGATAGGTCCTCAATCAATTTGGCTAGCTGCCGCTCCTCCCTGTCAAGCCTAGCAGCTAAGCTAGGCAATGAATCTCTGGAGCTTAGGAGAGGTCTGGACGGGGCAACTGGTGGTGGTGTACTGGTGGTGGAGGAAAGTTTTGCTCCATGGATAGCGAAGTCTGAAGGTGTTGTGTCTGATACTACCGTGGGCTATGAAGTGGGCTCCTGATAACGCTCAAATTACACCTTTGAAGAAATATAATATGGACGTTGTCAATAGAGAAACCAACTAAGGTTGGGATCGATCCTACAAGAAATATGACTAAGATATAGACCTAATGCTAATATTTAAGCTTTTAGCTCAATTATTTCCTAGAGGGGGTGGGGGTTAAAAGAAATAATCAATTAACAGTATTGTGAACTGGTGTTGTGATCAAAGTTATGCAATTAACTAGGAAAGTGTTCCCCATGGCTTCTTAACTAGGTCAGATTATTACACTCGTGATCTATCCCAATACTTAGCCTGTAAAACTGATAAATTATGTTCATCCAAATGACTGATCCATCCCTATTGGATGACTATACTCAATCACCGGGTTAGGTCTCATGGGCGATTTCTCTTTAACCTTTATCAATAGTTTCAAATTAACTTTCCTGCGACCACAACTCAAATTATTCAATGAAACTTAATTTCAAAGCTTTGTTGTTCTTATTTTTTCCTAATTGTTCACTCCCAACTACACGCAAGTGCACGTGATCGTACAAGTAATAAAGTGGCATTAATAAAAGCCAGGTATCGAACCCACAGGGACTGTAATGTTACAATAATTTTTCATTAAGTGTTTAGTGTACGCAATTCTACACAAGCAGACAAACAGAACAAATGGTGATTTTTCAAGAATATTAGTTAATGTAACTGTAAGTAAAGAGATTGTAAATTATAATCTGAACAATAATACGAACAAGCTAAGGTTAAGGAAAAACATGCAGGTATGTAATTTACTGATTTAATTTCAGTCAACACTTCTCTTCGGTCGTTGGTCAGGAATTATTAACCAATGGATTGGGTCTTTCGAATTCCTCTCCAATTAAAGAATCATGAGACTCACATTACACATTTCTGTGATGCAAACACTTGTGATGCAAACACTTCATATTCTAGCAATACACAACCAATTCCATAAATGACCAAATAAGTGACATTACGTATATATTTCTATTCTGAATGTGAATCTTCTCTAATTTCTCAACCAAGACAGAACGCATCCTACCAATTCACATCTATCCAATTAATCTTCCTTTCGTAAAAAATTGGAATTCTAGGATTTACATTAACAATGGCCAAGCATTAATATAGTAAAAACAAGAATTAGTAGAGCAACCGTTGTAGAGAAGATAAAATCTGAATTAATATCAATTACATACTACTACAATCATCCTCAACTTCATCCAAAGGTGAATTATCCACTCATTTGATGAATAAACATCTTCAAATAAGTATAAATCATACAAGCAATTGAAATCTTAATGAGAAAAGGTAGAAAATTAACCCAAGAACTTCTTCAGCTCAACTGCCTGATACTCACGTTCTTAGCTTGAAAAAATGTCATATATCTTAAAATAAAACCTAAGTGTGTTATTTATACAAGTGGGAAATTTTCCCTAATAAAGCGGCAACGCGGGCACGGAGGGTATCGCGGAGCCTCAGCTCCGTGCCGTGGTCTTGATGCGGACCTTCACTGGAACTTGAGGCCGGATAATTATCTTCGCTGCGGCACTAGGTATCATGAGCCTCAACCACTGTCACGGACGTAACGCCGCACCTTTACCGGAATTCGTGAGCAACAATCCTCCCACCGCGTCACTGAAGTGAACGTGAGCATGGACTCCGTGACACGGTGCCATCACACACCTTCACTGGAAGTCCACCCAAATTCCACTCTAGGCAGAAAGCCTCCATGATGGTGGCGTGACATGGCCCCCGCTGCGGAGCATCAATTTTAGCATTTCCTTTGCCGACGTCCTAGTTTTGCTTCCGAGTCCATTCCTCCACTTCACCAACTTGTAGACAGTTCCTGCAAAATTCATTCTAACTGGAAAATAATAACTAATCATGTTGGTTAGTAAATCGACATTTACAAAATCACATGAGAATGTACACATGTGTAGATAAACAAGTCAAAATTAAGAAATAAAGTATCACTTGGGCATGCAATTATGCCCAACCACTTGATCACTTCCTTTTTGACTACATCCTTCATCACCGGATTCAATCTCCGCTGATGTTGCACGGTTGGCTTGGATCCTTCTTCCATAAATATCCTGTGCATGCAGAAAGCTGGACTAATCCCCTTAATGTCCGACATTTGTCATCCCATTGCTCTCCTTCTCCCCTCTTAAGGACCACTCAATGTATCTTTCACTTGTGCATCTGTCAGTTCCGCTGAAATGATGACTGTGTAAGGTGTCATCTTCACCCAAGAATACATACTGCAGATGTGGAGGCAATGTTTTCAACTCCAATTTAGGTGCTTCCTCTATTGATGGCTTTGGGGATGGTTCCAAAGACCTCTGCAATGGTTCAAAATCTTGTTTCTTGAAGAACCATTTTGGCTCATTCAAAGTCTACACCATCTCATATGTGGCATTGTCCCCAAAATGATCACGTCCCACCAAGGCTCTCTCCAAGGGATCCTGTGAGTCAATAATCTGAAGGGTCGACTCCTGATCAAATACTGACACGATAACTCTTCATATATGGCCGGTAGCTTCATGGCCTTGTAGACATCAAATACCTCTACCTTATCATGAGCTCTCATGGTTAGCTGCCCAGCAGCTACATCAATTAAGGCTCACCCAGTTGCCAAAAAGGGACATCCCAAAATAAATGGGACTTCCGCATCTGGTTCAAAATCAAGAATTATAAAATCCACCGGGAAAATGAGGGAACCTACTTGCACTAGCACATCCCATACACAATACCATCGTCCGGCCAATGAACGGTCAGCTAGCTGCAAGATCACAGTAGTGGGTCTAGGGCTGCCCAGCCCCAGCTTCTTGAATACTGATGTTGGCATCAATTTATACTTGCTCCCAAATCACACAAACCACGAGCTTGAATAGATCGCCCAATTGTAATCTCGAATAGTGAAGCTCCTGTGATCCTTGGAGCTTTGTCGGTAATTGATTCTGAATACGGAGGTGCACTCTCAGTAAGTGCAACTATAGCATACTCCATCAATCTCTCTCATTTGCTACAATGTCTTTGATAGCATTTGGCATATTTTGGCACCCCACAACACATCAACTAAAGGAAGATTAATATGTAATCTACTTCAAGACTTCCATGAACTTCTTGAAGCATGCTTCCTCCTTGTGCTTTTCAATCTTTGAGGAAACGAGGGCGGTGGTCTTCCATCTCTGTTGCCTTTTCATTCCCTCACATTGTCGTTTCCTTCATCATTTTTTTGCTCCAAATTTCTGAGGTGGTCTTTTGGGTTCCAATTCTCCTCTAGTTGCTTTCCACTCGGTAGTAATTGCATTCACCGCTTTAGATTCGGTCTGTATCACTTGCAATCCTCCCCTCGGACTAGTATTTTGGGCTCCAGCTAACTGGCCCAACTGATACCCTAATGCCTTTGTAGCTAATTGTTGATTCTTCATGTCAACCGTCAATTTACCTCGATCGCCCAGATCCGCGCCCGCCGGGTTAGCTATTATGGCTTTGAGCATATCCTCGATGTTGCTGGATTGAGGAGGTGCATTATTTCCTCTGAACTGTGACTGAAAGCTGTGATGACCCCTTGATTTCTGTGCACACCCTAATTTGAACTCTGTCCTGATGATCAAGTATCTCCCATGAAAAATTCGGATGATTCCTCCAATTTGGGTGTAACTGTTGCCATATCGCTGATTACTGCTTCTCTGGGCGTTTCCAACAAAATTTACTGAATTTGATTGGCAATTACAACACTCAGTTGGGTGTTCACTACTTCCACAAACTTCACATCATAAATTCGATGAACCGTATTGATCACAGCTCGGCTCAAGCTCATATCGTTGAAATGAGTGTTAAGTTGATTCTGCAAAGCAGCTATTTGTGCAGTGATAGCTTTAAATCCATCCACCTCAAAGACCCTGTGGCTTTCTTTGCTCCTCTCGAGTTGAATCCGCATTCCATTCTGATTACCTTGTGAAATACGGTTCAACAAGGTGTAAAGCTCTTTTCATAGGTCTTTTCCAAATGCCCGCCCCCGGTTGCCGACCCAATAAAATCCTTGTATGTGGTTCCAAGCCCTCAATGAATGTATGCACCAACACATCATTAGACTGGTGATGGTGAGACAATCTCTTAGCATTGACTTGAACCTCTCCAAAGCCCGATATAAATTCTCACCTCTCTCCGTTTGTAAGCTTAGAATCCACTTCTAAGCCTGGGTGTCATCCCCGATGGAAAGAATCGTATCAAAAACTTCCTTGATAGTTCATCCATAGTAGTAATAGAATTTTGTGGTTCAGCCTTCAACCATCTCTTGGCTTCCCTCAGCAGTGAAAATGGGAATAATGTAAGTCTCACATAATCGATGATACCTGGTATATATGTGTCACTTATCTCCAAGAAGTTTTTGAGATTCTCGCTAGGATCTTCATGAGGAGACCTGTAAATTGCCCTTTATTGGTGTGCAATAATCCGCACCATATTCTGCTTAAGATCGAACCTCCTCCCCGGTTCCGGCCTGAATGCTGGATGTTACCTTGTTTGCATGTGGGATTGCCACCTCGGACCGGGTCTTGCCGCCATCTCTTCGGGCACTTAAACTGCCCTTACAATTGGTGGTTGCTGTTGTTGCTCCGCAGTTGCTCTCCTTAATAACCGCAACTTCTTTTCTAGAGCCTCTTTTGTATATGAAATTGTCTCTCCGGTTCTAACAACCGATCCAATAACTCCTTATCCCTTGCCGTCTCGGTAACAATTTAGTAACTGCAAGAGAAAGGCTAAGATCAAGTCGTCAACCCTTGTATCGAACTTGTAAACTAACACTAAGAAAATTAAATAACCAATTGCCAATCCCAGGCAACGGCGCCAAAAACTTGTCTACTCCCAACTACACACAAGTACACATGGTCGTACACAAGTAATAAAGTGGCTTTATTACAAGCCAGGTATCGAACCTGTGGACCGTAATGTTACAATAATTTTTCGTTAAGTGTTTAGTGTATGCAATTCCCAAGGTACAAACATTAACAAATGGTGATTTTTCAAGAATATTATTAATGTAACTTTAAGTAAAGAGATTGTAAATTATAACTGAACAACAATACGAACAAGCTAGGGTTAAGGAAAAACATGCAGATATGTAATTTACTGATTTAATTTTACCAATACTTTCTTCGGTTGTTGGTCAGGAATTATTAACCAATGGATTGGGTCTTTCGAATTCCTCTCCAATTAAAGAATCATGAGACTCACATTACACATACTTCGTGATGCAAACACTTCATTCAGCAATACACAACTAATTCCATAAATGACCAAATATGACATTACGTATATATTTCTATTCTGAATGTGAATCTTCTTAATTTCTCAACCAAGACAAGAACATATCCTACCAATTCACATCTATCCAATTAATCTTCCTTTTAGAAATAAAATTGGAATTCTAGGATTTACATTAACAATGGCCAAGCATTAATGTAGTAAATACAAGAATTAGTAGAAAAACTATTGTAGAGAAGATAAAAACTGAATTAATATCAATTATATATTACTACAATCATCCTCAACCTCATCCAAAGGTGAATTAGCCACTCAATTTTGAATTAAACATCTTCAAACAAGTAGAAATCATACAAGCAATTGAAATCTAAGAGAAAAGGGAAGAAAATTAACCCAAGAACTTCTTTAGATCAACTGCCTGATATCCACGTTCTTAGCTTGAAAAAATGTCATATATCTTAAAATAAAACCTAAGTGTGCTATTTATACAAGTGGAAATTTTCCCGAATAAAGCGGCAACGTGGCAATGGGAGGGTATCACTTGAGCCTCGCCTCCGTGCCACGGACGTAACGCGCACCTTCACCGGGAACTTGAGTACCAGATAATTATCTTCAAAGGGCACGGAGGGTATCATGGAGCCTCAGCTCTGTGCTACGGACGTAACGCGCACCTTTACCGGAACTATGTGAGCAGCTAAATCCTCCCACCGTCATCGAAGTGAACGCGGAGCATGGACTCCGTGACACGGTGCCATCACACTTTCACTGGAAATCCACCCAAATTACACTCTAGGCAGAGAATGCCTCCGCGACAGGCGTGACACGGCCCTGTCGCGGAGCATCAATTTTTAGCATTTTGCCGACTTCCTAGTTTTGCTCCGAGTCCATTCCTCCACTTCACCAAATTTGTATATTAGTTTTCAAAATTCATTCTAACTGCAAAACAACTAATCATGTTGGTTAGTATAACCATATTGTACATAAAAATCACATGAGAATATACATAAAAGTAGATAAACAAGTCAAAAATTAAGAAATAAAGCATCACTTGGGCATGCAATTATGCCCAAGATCACTAATCTCGCCTCTAGGTTCAAGAAAATAGAGAATTTGGGCTAGTCCTAAGATTTCACACCATTAAGAAACATTAATCATGGTAAGAATAATACAAGCATTCATATTAGTTTAGAATCACTTTGTGTTAACCCTAGTTTGTTATTCCGTCATGGTTCTCACAATCCTAGTTGTGGAGGGTTTAGCTATTCATGATTGCAAGTAATAAATTAGAATTCAAAGAAGAAAATATAATTAAACACCTACAATATTGATGGAAGAAAACCCAATGATCAATTGTACAATCAAACTTCAAAAATCAATAATGATGAATCCTCTCAAGATTTTCGTGTATTTGCTCTCCAAAAAGTGTTAGGACACCCATAAACCACGATTACAATAAAAGAGTATTTGTCCTGTTAATAAAAATAACCTAAAAGAATTTATATAATTAATAAAATCCTTTCCTAATTTGATAGAAATTTCGCTACCGAGATAACTCTACAGAGTCTTAACATGTTGCTATGAGTAGTGGTATATGTCTCGTAGTGTTACACCCCGTAAATTCTCGAACATGTAGATGGCCTATTCTGATGTTGGTTAAGAGTTTTTAGAATGCCATACATGCTAGAAAAAGGCCCGGGGAAAGATCGGACAAGCGCCAAGTCGGCGCTGCAAGGCAATGCGCTTATAAACCGCATTCCAGGAATGCACTTATAAAACGCATTCCATGAATGCGATTTATAAAACGCATTTCGATGAATGCGACTGAAAGGTCCCAAGAATAAAAGGGCCTCCTACTTCGGTTTTAATGTTAAATTTCATATAAATTCCAAAGAGAGAGCAAAAACCGTGAAACAGGGGGCACGAAGTGAGTTTATGAGATTCCTTCCGTTTACGCTATTAAACGCGGTCCAAACTCAAATTAACCTGTATACCGAGGTATTAAGTAAAGAAGGAGCATTCCTTTACGGAGTTAGTTTCAGAACCCGACTAATGAATCATCGTGCTACTGGAGCTAAGGTAAGTAAAATTGCTCCAAATTAGTGTTAATATACTCCTAGCCCTAAAGTGAGTATTTCCTCCTTCTGACTTTCGAGAAATAACGAGTTTTCGACCGCTTTCTTTTCGATAAGCCAAAGTTTGGGCTTTATATATATTAAAAGTGATATTTTCTTCCAGAATATTAGCGTATTTAGTTCTAATATACCTATATATGAATGCAGTTGGGAGAAATAGATGAATTATTGACCACCTACGCCAGTAAGTAAGGTCGAGAAACTGAAGCGAAGGTATGTAAAGCTAATTCCTTCAGCAAGTTAGTAATCCAGTATAGAAAATAAGTGTTTAACTATAGAAGAAAGAATTTAGAAGACGAGAATTGAGTCCAGTATGAATCTAGCAAGCATGTTTTATAATATTATGATATATATTCGGAATGAAAGTTAGTAAAGCAATATCGTAAAGTCGATAATATCTCAAATAAGCGTATAGCCAAAGACAAATAGATAATATCTCAGATACGACGTAGCCAGACAGTCAGATAATATCTTAGATACAGTATAGTTCAGCATGAGAATCACTGTAAAGCAGAAAAGAGTTCAGAGTAAGAAATCAGAATACATATAGTATTTTCATATCAAACATGCTTGCTATACGTGATTATTGTTTGTTGAGACCTGTTTGTGTTGTGAGGGCACCCTTTGAGCATCCTCGCCGCCCCTGGGTTGGTAATTGTGTCGACCCACCGTGAGGGTGGGGATACGCCACTCCAAGGAGTGGTATGTCGTCCGCAAAGAGGACGAAGATGGGATGGAGCATTCCCATATCGTGTTGATCAAAGACAAAGAAGAGGGCTTATCCTGTTGTGCGCTTGCTCCCAGGGGGCAGATTACAGATACAGATACAGATACAGATTACAGTTTACAGTACAGGAGTCCTTCGGGCTCAAAGACAGTTACTTATAATGAGGTCATAGTCCGAGCCGAGACCCAGCTCTGTGAGGTGCCCGTAGTTAGTAGATGAGTGATTTACTTTTGGATGGTTTTGACCCGGGTAGGGGTATATAGATTGTTTGTTGGCTGGCACCTTCCGGCTTATGGGGCTGGTATAGGTCCTTGTTTGTTATATATATGTATATACTTGATATCTTTTAGTTGATAGACAAAGTAGGTCGCCATACCATGTGTATGCCCTACCTTACTTCAGTATAGATAAACTTGTTTCAGATTCCATCAGTCAAACAGTTTCAGATACTTCTACTATTACGAATTTCTAGTTATGTTGCTTATATTCAGTTATTTCAACTGCTTTGCATACTCGGTACCAGTGGTACCGATGCCCGTTTGGGGCGCCTCGTGACACGGCTCGGGCAGTACCTATAGACGAGGAGCCGATCCTCGTGATCCTAGCCAGCGCAGTCATCAGCTCCTGTCATCCAGAGCTTGATATTCAGAGGTTTACATATTTGTCTTTTGTTGTATAGCTTGGTAGGTCGCGGCCCTGTCCTGACCATCTTATCAGTATTCTTAGAGGCTTGGTGTTGTGTTTATATCTCCTCGCGGTTAGTTGTGCCGGTCGTGTGGGGCCGTGCGTATGTTTAACTGTTTAGTATTATTGTTTATGTTGGACGTGTGGGGCCGTATCCAGTTAGTAGTGGTGACCTTGACGGTCACGTAGTTGTTCAGCATTTGTTATACTGATTTAGAGATAACTAGACAAATATGGTGGCCTTTGTCGGCCCGCATAGGTTTCCTATATGAGTGTGATTCTCATTAGCTGATGTTATAGTACAGGTGGCTATAGGCCCAGTCAGCCGGAGGTCAGCTTACAGCCGTTATATATCCCGTTGATTCCATGAATCTGAGTTAGGAGCCAGTCAGCACCAGATGTGCTTAGGCTCGGTGAGTTCAGTTCCAGTCCCAATAGGGCACTGTGTGTCACTATACCCCCAAGGCGGGCGTGATATGTAGTATGAGCCTGTAGCTTCTGGTCTTCTTAGGTACTGGAGGTTTGTATGACTCTGTACAATGGTACTATGAGTAGTAGGAAACCTGTCGTGGCTTGAACTTGAAATCTGGCATCTCAAATGTTTCACTGTCCTTCATACGACTCGTACTATGCTGGTATGACCTATGCAATCTTTTTGTGCACCGAATATTCCAAGTATGCAATCCTCTTAATCCACCGTGAGTCTGTTTCATACGGTTTGTACCTTCTATCATGACTCATGGCCTCTGCTCGTACCAATGGATTCTGCAAATGCACATTCTTCCTCGATCTCAAGTTACGAAGACTCAGTATGGCTCGTACCTAGATGGTACGGCCTGTACCTAGATGGTACGGCTCGCACTATCAGTTGTATGCTAACTTTGCACTTGTGCATTTTCTCTGGAAGTTCAGCTTATGGTGTTAGGTACAGCCTACACTGAGACCTGCAACAAGCCATTTTCTGCACTTTTCATCTCTTTTCAAAATCCAACTCCTAAACCTGATTTCCCTAAAAACAAAGTAAAAGAACCTCATATCCATATAAACACACCTAAGACAAAGCATTTTCCCTATGTTTTAAGTGTCGAAAGTACTACAAAAACTGCGGCATATCAGCTCAGTCTGGATACCTCACTCTTTGTAGCGGGCCCAACCGATAAAATAGGGTTAGGACAAAACAATGATCGACTAATGTCATCCCCTCATCCTAGTGATATAAATCACATGACGAGTATTATATCAAGTCCTCTCTGGGAAGGATATTGACATGTCCTCTGGCAAAGTGCTATCACCAAGCATGAACAAGGGAAAGAGGTAGCCGTCTCAGGAAGCTTGCTCCTTGAGCCCAAACAGCATTTGGCCTATGTCTATCTTCTTCTTCCCCACTATTATAGTGACCATGACTAGAGCATGTACAAAAGAAAATTTTTTATCGTTGTCGGGCAAACTCTGCTACAAACCACATTCTACCAAAACTTCGCCTGAAGTCTCAGCTCTCACTTATAAATCGTGGCTATCTCAAGAGCAGCCCATGTTGGGGCCCCCAAATAATGACTCTGGAAATCCATTCTCTCACTCAATTTCCCTGAGCCACCAACACATAATACTCATCGGTGTCTATCACCTCATAATCTCTCCAATATAGTACCAGTTGATTGCCTCAGGGCTGATATCAATTGATATTCCTAATAACAATGAAACATGAGCGACTCCACTTGTGATTGCAAGATTGGAGTCTCGCAAGCCATGCTAAGTAGAGTCTTGCCTATGGATGTTGTGCACCACATTCTATAGGCAGAGGCTGCAAGGCATGACATGATGGTTACTCTTCTTCTTCTCATTCAGTCTGTGCTATAGAGCAAGATAAAGATAGGGTTGAGTCCCTAAAACTTACCATATTCTTTTGAATACGTATACAAGTCAGACCAGCGATATCCTATCCCAGGCAGAAGATCAGATATAGCAACAGGAGAGGCACCAGCCACCATAAGGTAACCACAGCAGGAGGAGGTATAAGGACCTCCCAATGTGATACCTTTTATCGGGTACCATCCCCAAGATATATCGATAACTTTAATAGGAACTCGTATGCTAGAGTATAAATGAGTTGATTTTATTTGTTAAATATATCAGATCTGAAAGATGATAGACAATATTAGATTATCAGATAGGTGTGAGAAAGAGAGGGAAATGTAGGATTCCCACCTCAATCCCTTCGTATGTGGTACAAGCCCATGTTTCCATTTCATATAAGAGAAAAGTCTATTCCTACCTCTTAGTTTTGATCCCAGTATAGCAAAAGGGCATAAGGATTGAGGCGATGTTGCCAGCAAGCAGTAAGTGAAGATGG
Organism: Datura stramonium; assembly: GCA_018107945.1. Lineage (NCBI taxonomy): Eukaryota > Viridiplantae > Streptophyta > Magnoliopsida > Solanales > Solanaceae > Datura > Datura stramonium. The sequence goes on from JACEIK010000751.1 coordinate 310,049, forward strand.
ATTTGTTAATTCTAGAAAGTGTTAGAAGGAGTAAGGATCCCTTATGATTACGGCGGTGCAAACACCACGGTAATAAGTCAGAAGACTGGTAGACTATTAACTTACTTAAAGTGGGCGTAGTGGAGATCCTTCAGTGATGGACTTCAGCAATAATGCTTGAACAGAATAAGGCCAAGTCCGGCTATAATACGCGCTAACAACAAAGCAAGATATACCGCACGAGCACATATGATTTCGCTGGATACCGAAAGGTAGGAGGTCATGTGAATCAGATGGGTCTGACTGCAAGCTAAAAGAAGTATAAGTCGGGACTTGACCAGTAACCTTGGTTAACAAAGTAAGGCGTACCTTGAACCCCGTGAGCTCGCCATAAGATAAGGAGGAAGCAGGAGTACCAGATTTTGAGGGGAAATTAGAATCACCTCCAGATTGATAGACTATCGTGTATTAAGACTAAGCCTGACTGATAGTTAAAAGACAGTAAGATTGGGTGTGTTCATAATGCTGCGGTGTCCGCCTACTATAGCTAAGAGACTGCCACCACAGAAATTCTAATCTAGTGCGGCTCTAGAGATAAGGCCCAGTAGATAAACGTGGGCTCTCAATATAATGCCAAGTAAGGCCACAAGGTTCGGATGTTGACCCCATGTTGTAAGAGTGGCGGAATTTCAAAATGAAGAGACCAGCAACTAAAGTGCATATGTTGTTAAGCCTTAATGATGAAAATCCAACGAAATGATACGAGAGGACCGGAAATATCATTAGACTGTAGAAACAGAGACATGTGCAGTATGAAATTCAGTAAAGCATGTCAGAGATTACGTATTACTACAAAAATTCAGTGTGTATTGTACGTAGTTGTTGATATATATATGTACAGATAACAGATATGCTGTGAGTAGCTGCCAATAGGGTTACAATCACACTGCATTCTCGTTAGTTTCTAGGAAGTACAGATCAGTCATAAGACCACGCCAAAAATGGGGGGCAGGTTAAGTGTGATCTACGTATGAGGCCATAGGAACTCTCTAGTTTTCAAATATTGAGTTAATGGACTTTATATGCTTGCTGCCGCATCTAGACTTTGCTTACAAGAGTTAGTAGCCCAAATCAGGTGGTTAGATGATCAGGGCAAGAAGGACGGCCCAACGACCACTGGCGCCTGTATTAGCAGGGAAGATCCTAAAGACGTGAACATTATCGCATGTGCCGTAACAAGAATTAGAGACCGAATAGGCATACTTTAGAGGCTAGCAATACCAGAATTTTCCAAGATGTTAGCGGTCGTACATCATTTCCCGGCCTTGTAGGCAGAGATTCGGCCTATCACCTAGCAGTTATGTGAACACCCCGCGTCAGTCAGCCATCCCAGTCGACAAACCTGTGGGTACCTCTAAGAAAGGGTTCCACATTAGTAGTCAATGACGGACTAGTACTTCAGCCGGTTCTCGTAAGGTATTCGACATGCAGCCCTAGCAAGGCCAGTCTTTACAGAATGGCCTATAAGACTGAGAATTTCCTAGAACAGTATAAATCCAAGTGGGTACAAATAAGGCGTACAATTGGTAGTACTCATAGAACAAAGGTTTAACTAAGACAAGGAGATCGGTAGGTTCCTATGAAGATCCAGGGACGGATCGCCTGAGAGTAAGTTTGACCAAGTAATAGCGCCAAGCAATTGTTCAATTAAGAGGACAAAACAGTTAGCTGTCCACAACTCCGGGCGCTTATGCATGAGCTGGCGTATGTCCGAATAGGGACATTTAGAGCACGTTAGACTATCGCGCATTTGGGCCATTCAACCCAACTATTCAGTCAGTTCAAGTTTTCATCAGATAATTAGAGATCATGATCATTGTCGATCCTCTGATCAGATACTTAGCACATGGTGCAGACAGTCGTTCAGGTTATCTCAGCAACAAGTAGCCTCCAGCATGCGCTGTGCTGCCAGATAAGCTCTAGCTATGCCCCAGATTACCTGGTTCCTCCCATAATAAGCCAGTTTAGCCATTCGTGTAGCAGAAACAGAGGACAATAGAGCGGTAATTTCGAACAGCGCAGTGTCGTCGTTAGTTGTAAAGTAAAGGGACGAGCATAAAGATCTCGACTCGGTTCGGTTTAAAGACAGATTTCAACAAGGAAAAGTGCCTTACCTGCAACTGGGATGAAGTGTTGCGATGTGGAAGGCCAGCCTTTGTGTTCCAGGTGCTGCAGGGCTTCAGCAGATTGGGCGAGGTATATTATGCCCATTATTCTCTTCATCTCGATTCGACAAAGATGTACCATGATGTGGAAGAGATCTATTAGCGGCCGGAATGAAAAGGGGATAGCAGCACTTGTAGCCCAAAGGTCCAACTGCCAATAAGTAAAAGCAGAATCAGAAATCGGGCGGATTGACTCAGGAATTAGCTGTGCTCTCTGGAAATGGGAAGCAGGAACATGGACTTTGTAGCAGATTACCCCGTACTGCATATAGACATGATTCCATTTGGGTAATAGTTGATAGACTCGACGAAATCACTTCATTTCCCGCCAAGAAAGCTAATTTCTCGGCCGAAGATTATACCGAATTGTATATCAGAGAAATAGTTAGATTACAAGGTGTTCCCGTATCTATTATCTCCACGCAGGAGCACAATTTACGGCAAGATTTTGGCAGTCATTTCATAGAGCTCTGGGAACGCAGACACTTGAGCACAAAGATTCCACCTCGCATTTGATGGTCAGGCGGAACGCACTATTCAGACGGTCGAGGATATGCTACGGTGTTGACTTGGAGGTAACTGGGATGAGCATTTACCGCTGATTGAGTTTGCTTATAACAATAGTTGCTTCACTGGGCCTATCCAGATGGCGCATTACAAGCTGCCAGGGCGGCGGAAGTGTAGATCTCCAGCGGGTTGGTTTGAAGGTGGAGAATCAGCATTGATTGGGCCAGAGATCATTCATTAGTCAGAAGAAAAAGTAAAGCTTATCATAGAACTTAAATCACTGCTCGCGTGAGCCACCAAAAATCGTATGTTGATGTGCGGTATGGCAGTAAACTTGGAATTTAATGTGAATGACTCGGGTATTCTTGAAAGCCCTCCACAAAAGGTGATGAGATTCGACAAAGCAAAGCAAGCTCAGCCTGAGATTTGTTGGGCCTTAATAGATTCGCCAAGAATAGGCCAAGGCACACAGCTGAACTTACCTCCACTTGTATTTTGTTCACCCAGCTTTCCACGTGTCCATGTTGAGGAAGTATATAGGAGACCTCTCTGGAGTTGTCCCAGTTTAGGATGTCCAGGTTACGAAAGAGCTGGCTTATGAAGAGGTACCAAGAGCCATACTAGACAGTGTATTCGGCAGTTGAGAACTAGTATATTGCTTCACAAAGTATTATGGCATAACAGAACTAGAGGAGATGACTTGGGAAGCAGAGGAAGATATGAAAGTCAGATATCTCACTTGTCAGTTTCCAGCCAGTCAAGAGGTATGTTAGTATTGTTATCATATGAAATGCCTTATAGTATATGTATAAATGAGATAATCGACTCCAATCTTGTCCGGGAGGAATGCTATAGTATTGTGTGGAGTACCTGTGAGAGTTGGACTCTTCGCATTTATGGTTTTCACATAGTCCATATTACAGGGGAAAACTCTCAAAAAATTTTCTAAGAATAAAAGTTGAGTAAGCCGTAATTCCCATAAATAGAAGTTTACATTCGAGGACGACTGCTCTAAGGGGGAGGATGCTACACCCCCGTAAATTCTCGAACATGTAGATGGCCTATTCGCATGTTGGTTATGATTTTAGAATGCCAAATGCTAGAAAAGGCCCGGAGAAAGATCGGACAAGCGCTGGTCGGCGTTGTCGCAAGGCAAATGCGACTTATAAATCGCATTCGAATAATGCGACTTTTCTATGGGGTCTGGCATTCTGCACGCGACTGAAAGGTCCCAAGAATAAAAAAGCCTCCTAATTTCCGGTTTTAATGTTAAATTTCATATAAATTTCCAGAGAGCAAACCAGAAAACCGGGGGCAATGGTCAAAGTGATGAGATTCCTTCCGTTTACGCTATTAAATGCGGTCCAAACTCAAATTAACTCCGTATACCGAAGTATTAAGCAGCAAGGAGCATTCCTATGGAGTTAGTTTCGTGAAATTCGGTCGGCGAATCAAGGTCAAAGCACTTGAGCCAAGGTAAGCAGAATTGCTCCAAATTAGTGTTAATATACTCCTAGCCCTAAAGTGAGTATTTCTGCCTTCTGGACTTTCGAGAAATAATGAGTTTTCGACCATTTTTCGATAAGCCAAAGTTTGGGCTATATATATATATATTAAAAGTGATATTTTCTTCCAGAATATTAGCGTATTTAGTCTCTAATTGACCTATATGAATGCAGTTGGGAGAAATAGCAAGTATTGACCGACCTACGCTAGTCGAAACCGCTTAAGGTATGTAAAGCTAATTAATTCGGCAAGTTAGTAATCCAGTATAGCAATAGCGTGAACTATAGAAGAAAGAATTGTGAAGTCAGAATTGAGTCCAGTATGAATCTAGCATGTTTTTTTTATAATATTATGATATATATTCGAATGAAAGTTAGTAAAGCAATACTCGTACGATAATATCTCGTATACAAAGATAAGCAGACAGTTAGATAATATCCTAGATACAGTATAGCCAGACAGTCAGATAATATCTCAGATACAGTATAGTTCAGCATGAGAATCAGTGTAATGCAGAAAAGAGTTTAGAGTAAGAAATCAGAATACATATAGTATTTTCGATCAAGCATGCTTAAGCACGGATTATTATTTGTTGAGACCTGTTTGTGTTAGCGAGGGCACCCTTTGAGTGTCCTCGCCGCCCCTGGGTTGTAACTGTGTCGACCCACCGTGAGGGGGATACACCACTCCAAAGAGTGGTAGTGTCCGTAGGACGAAGATGGCTGGAGCATTCCCCATATCAGCCGATCAAGATAGCAAGAGAAGCACTCGTTGTGCGCTTGCGCCCCAGGGGGCGACACAGACAGCGTATATAGATACAGATTACTGCTTATAATACAGGAGTCCTTCGGGCTCAGACACAGTTACTAATATCAGCGGTCATAGTCCGAGCTGGAGACCCAGGGGGCCGATAGAGGTGCTCGTAGTTAGTAGATGAGTTGAGTGATTTACTTTGGATGGTTTTGACCCGGGTAGGGGTATATAGATTGTTTGTTGGTTGGAACCTTCCGACTTATGGGGGCTGGTATAGGTCCTGTTTTTATATATATGTATATATTGATATCTTTAGCTGATAGACAAAGCAGGTCGCCATGACGGTGTATGCTCCTACCTTACTTCGCATCGATAAGCTTGTTTCGTAGATTCCATCACCCTCGCATAAACATACTTCTCTTACTGTTCAGAATTTCTAGTTATGTTGCTTATATTCAGTTATGTTCAGTTTACTTTGCATACTTGGTACCAGTGGTACTGACGCCTGTTTGGCGCTGCATTACTTGCCTGCGTGGCATCTATAGACGAGGAGCCAATCCCCGTGATCCTAGCTCAGTGAGTCATCGCCCGTCATCCGAGTTGATATTAAGAGGTTTACATCATTTTTTTTTGTTGTATAGTACGGGTAGGTCGCGGCCCTGTCCCGACCATCTATCAGTTTTCTTAGAGGCTTGCAAAGTTGTGTTTATATCTCCTGTGGTTAGTTGTGCCGGCCGATGGGGCCGTGCATATGTTTAGCGGTTTAGTATTGTTGTTTATGTTGGCCGTAAATGCATCTGCTAGTAGTGGTGACCTTGACGGTCACGTAGTTGTTCAGTATATTTGTTATACTGATTTAGAGATAACTAAGACAGCATGGTGGCCTTGTCGGCCCGCATAGGTTTCCTATATGAGTGTGATTCTGCTAGCCGATGTTATAGTACAGTGGCTATAGGCCTGGGGCTGCCCCTGAGGCCGTATTTACCCCGTTATATAGCCCGTTGATTCCATGAATCTGAGTTAGAGCCAGTCAGGCACCAGATGTGCTTAGGCTCAGTAGTCTAGCAGTTCAGGTCCTAATAGGGCACCAGGTGTCAGTCATACCCCCCAAGGTGGGGCGTGACATGTAGTATGAGCCTGTAGCTTCTGGTCTTCTTAGGTACTGGAGGTTTGTACGACTCGTACAATGGTACTACGAGTAGTAGAAGCCTGTCGTGGCTTGAACTTCTGAAATCTGGCATCTCAAATGTTTCTCATACTGGTCCTTCATACGACTCGTACCATGCTGGTATGACCCGTGCAATCCTTTTGTGCACTGAATATTCCAAGTATGCAATCCTCTTAATCTCACCGTGAGTCTGTCAGTATGGTTTGTACCTTGCTATCATGTCATGGCCTCTGCTCGTACCAATGGATTCTGCAAATGCACATTCTTCTGGATCTCAAGTTACGAAGACTCAATATGGCTCGTACCTAGATGGTACGGCTCGTACTATCAGTTGTATGCTGACTTTGCACTTGTGCATTTTCTCTGAAGTTCAGCTACGGGTGTTAGGTACAGCTCATACTGAGACCTGCAACAAGCCATTTTCTGCACTTTTCATCTCCTTTTCAAAAATCCAACTCCCAAACCTGATTTCCCTAAAAACAAAGTAAAAGAACCTCATATCCATATAAACACACCTAAGACCAAGCATTTTCCCTATGTTTTAAGTGTCGAAAGTACCATAAAACTGCGGCATATCAGCTCCTCAGTCTGGATACCCTCACTCTTTGTAGTGGGCCCAACCGATAAAATAGAGTTAGGACAGCTAACGACTGTGACCAATGTGTCATCCCTCATCCTAGTGATATAAATCACATGACAAGTATTAGTGAATAAGTCCTCTCTGGGAAGGATATAGACATGTCCTCTGGCAAAGTGCTATCACCAAGCATGAACAAGGGAAAGAGGTAGTCGTCTGTAAAGCTTGCTCCTTGAGCTCCAAACAAAGAATTTGGCCTATGTCTATCTTCTTCTTCCCCACTATAGTGACCACGACTAGAGCATGTACAAAAGAAAATTTTTTATCGCTTTTCGTCGAGCAAATCCTGCTACAAAGCACATTCTACAAAAACTTCGCCTGAAGTCTCAGCTCTCACTTATAAATCGTGGCTATCTCAAGAGCAGCCCATGTTGGGGCCCCCAAATAATGACTCTGGAAATCCATTCCCTCACTCAATTTCCCCGAGCCACCAACACATAATACTCATAGGTGTCTATCACCTCATAATCTCTCCAATATAGTACCAGTTGATTGCCTCGGGGCTGATATCAATTGATACTCCTCTAATAACAACAAACATGAGCGACTCCACTTGTGATCGCAGCATTGGATTGGACACCGACAGGATTGCCCCGTACACAACATAGAACTCTCGGACCAGTGTCTGGATGTACTAGCCCAGAGGACAGAAAGGATCTCCAAGTGCTAAAAATGCAACTGCTCCATGTTGTTTGGTTACTAATCTAACTAGCAACACTGATGATGCGCTCCTCTGTAATAATCCTATGGGGCTTCTTCTTGTGAGTCTTGCGCCTCTCTAAGTATCTCTTTTGGGAACTGGCACTGTTCACCTCCTCTAGTACATGTCCTCTCCCTATTTTTGCCACTGCTCGGCTGAATCTGCCTGGAGGGAAGGAGTCTAACTAATAGAGTCTTCTCCTGTGGACTCCTCGGAGGAAATATCAATTTGGTTCCCACCAGCCTGGACCTGTGGCTGTTCCTCACCGGACAGGGATGAAGATTCCATAGATGGTGTCTCTATCAATGCCACGCATGCTGAGTAAGCGGGTGAAACTACTGCAGCAAGTGCGATGGTCCTCCTGGTGGATGGAGGCTGGCACTCTTCCTCATCTTCGTCCCTGAATCAGGACTTCTTTGGTATACCGGCCTTTTCGCCTCTAGGTACTACTCATTTAGGTGTATTTATCTCTGATTTTGCAACAACTGGTCAGTACACATACATGAGATAATGTGAAATCAGAAAAATAAATGCAAGGACGAAGGAAGGGATATGGGCTGTACTCTGAAGAGGCGGACTGTATCTTGTACCGTCCCTTGAATCCAGAAACCCAATTGTTGTGATTGAAAGGAAGGATCAGGGTGCGAGCAGTCTTTTGAAAAGGCGGTTCATCCCGTGAGTTGTCCCTTGACTTAGTGCATTTGGTCATTCTAGTTCAAAGAACGGAAGGAAGGATGGTCCGTCTTTTAGGAAGACGGTCCATCTCTTTCTCCACTAATTGAGGGATTCACACAATTCATTCTGTTGGGCATTTTTATCTTATGAAATGATCAAACAAGGGACGGGGCTTTATCACTTTGACAATCTCATGGCAAATATCAACAAAAATATGCCCAAATGAAATTATATCCCAAGTTCTCTCCCCAAATCAACATCCAAGCATAGGTTTTAGAGTACCCCAAGTCAAAAACATAACAGAACCGCCGTTAGCACTCAAATTAAAAGTTAAGCATGAAGACAAGTACCAAGATAAAGCAAATATGCTCATGTGTATACGGATGAAGTAGGAAATCTGCCAAGTGCTAACCCTAGTGCTACGAACTAATACTTGCACAAGTGAAGCAGGCGTGTGCAAGTGTGAAAAAAAGTAGCAGGTGTGTAATGAAGCTTTCAACAATAAGCAATAATGGAGGTTGGATTAATAAAGAGAAAGATGGGAGTAAAAATTTGGAAAGGGATGAGTAAGGGTAATATCGGGCAAGCTTGCTCGTTTAAACCCTTAAGACTTTTTTTAAAAGAGGGCTGTGAGTTGGGTCAATTATGCTTGCAGGTGATTTTTTTTAAAAGCCGACACAATTTATGCATAATGGTCTGACCCGGTGCATCTAACAAGACCCAATTGCCCAGCATTTTTAAGCACAAAAGACGGTCCAATGGACGAACCATTTAGCCGAAGTACAGTCCGCATATTGGACCGTCTCTTGGTTCAGCTGAACCTAAATGTTTTTTCAACCGAAGATAGGAAGGACGGTCCGCTCTTTGAAAATGTGATCCGTCTTTCCCTCCGTCTCTTGGATGCCGAATTTTTTATTTTCTGTTTGAATCAACTTCTTCCATTCTTTTAAGTTCACCTGCATACATCGATACTCATTCGTCCAAAATACTTAGGTTGTCTCTTAAGAAGCGCTTGATTTAACATCGCGACACGACATGGATACTACACATAGTGTAGCATCTGTTAATTTTGGTTCTCCACATTTTTGATTAATTATTTTAAGCTTCTGAAATATTAAACAAAATAAAATAAAATTTTAAATTATTTAAAATATTTTTGAATATTATATTGACATTTCCAAAAGAAAAATGAATGAATGAAAATATATAATTGTTAT
>JACEIK010000751.1:343134-355521 GCA_018107945.1 Datura stramonium
ATGCTAAGTTTTTTTTATGCTTATTCCAGATATAATAAAATTAAGATGGACTTGAAATATCAAGAGAAAATTTCTTTTATCACAAAATACGAGACTTATTATTAAAATGTAACGCCTTTTGAATTAAAAATGCAAAGCAACATATCAACGATTAGTAAATTGCATGTTTAAAGATCAAATAGGTAAGATTATGGATATATATATTGATGATATGCTAGTCAAGCTTCTGAATATAGAGGGCCATTTGCATCATCTATAAGAGACCTTCGAAATTCTGAAAAAATACAACATAAAGTAGAATTTAGAGAAGTTTGCATTTTGAGTTGGGTCTGAAAAATTTCTTAATTTTCTGGTCTCAAACGGGGAATCAAAGTCAACTTGGACAAAATAAAGGATACATAACAAATTCTATAAATACTCATAGATGTCAAAGTAGTACAAAGACTCACAAGAAGATTGACCACTTTAAGCAGGTTTATATCAAGATCATCGGAGAAAAATCATAAATTCTTTTCACTTCTGACAAAAAAAGGACTTTGAGTGGATACCAGAGTGCCAACATGTACTAAGAGATTTGAAGAAATACCTATCAAGACCTCCATTGCTATCTAAGTCAAAGGCGGATGAGGAATTATTATTATATCTCATTGTCTCAAAGGTAGCAATCAGTGTAATGTTGGTCCAAGAAGATAAAGGTACACAATTTCCTATTTATTACATTCGTAGAACTTTAGCTAGTGCGAGAACAAGATACCCGCATCTTGAAGAATTAGCCTTGTCCCTATTGATGGTGGTTAGTAAGCTAAGACCTTACTTCCAATGTCATCTTATGTGTGTAGTAATAACATATCAACTAAAGAATGTTATGCATATGCCTGAGCTCTCAGGAATATTGGTGAAATGGGTGATAGAAGTTAGTGGCTATGATATTACGTACAATCCACAAACAGTGATGAGCTCCCAAGCGTTGTCTGATTTCATAGCCAATTTTAGTCTGGGAACGATACCAAAAGTTGAAAAAAGGTATTCCATGACCTTAAGGACTAATTCCAGCACCTAAATCCTTTATACAGATGGATCCTCGAATATAAGGAGGTTCGAGTTAAGTATTGTTTTAAAAGCTCTTTTAAGAGAAGCCCTCAAGCAAGCAATAAAATTGTTCATATAACTAACAACAAAGCTAAGTATGAGACATTAATTATAGAATTGGAATTAGTACGAAGCCTAGGGGCAGAAGTCGTCAAAGCAAAAGGTAACTCTTGCCTAGTGGTTAACCAGACCAATGACTCTCTGAAGTAAAAGATGAGCACATGCGGAGGCACCTGGAAAAGATACATGCAACATTGCCACCTCAAAGAGTGGTCAATTGAACACGTTCCACCAGAATAAAATGCAAAGGCTAATGCCTTAGCAAATTTGGGGACTTCAACAAACTTAGAGGAGATAGACAAAGGAAAGGTAGTGCAGCTATACAATTCAACATTGGACATCAATCATGGAAAGGTTAATTGCACAAGTTTAACCTGGGATTGGAGGAATGAATTTATAGACTACTTATAAAATGAAAAATTGCCCAAGGATGCAAAAGTGTCATGAGCTCTTAGAACCAAAGCAATTTGATTTTCTTTAATAGAAAATCAATTATACCAGAGGACATACAATGGGCCATTAGTTAGATGCTTGGGTATAGGGAAAACTAAGTATGTCATGACAGAGGTTCATGAAGGAGTTTGTAAAGAATCATTGCAGAGTAGAGCTTTTAGTATACAAACTCATTCAAGCAGGTTATTTTTCACAATCTAAATAGTTGTGATCAAAACCCACACTTATCCCGCCGATGGGTGAACCAACGCATACCGATTAATTCATCCAATGATAATATTTCAACTATCAATTAAACACTCTTAAAGAAAAATGCGAAAGTCTTATAAAACACAAAAGGAAATATCTACAACCTCTAACTATTAAAATCCCAAAAATTGAGACTTATTGTACTGAGGAAATCTACTTAATAATTTTTTATGAGTGGTAAACAAATTAAACAAAAGTGCATGTCTGAGTAAAGGACATCTTCTTCTCGGAGGATAAACGGCAGTTTGGATGTGGTAGCAGCTACTTGCTGCTGCTGCTTCTACAAATGGGGTTGACTGGAACTTCCTGGGTCATAGTCTGCACTTAAAAAATAAGTGCAATAGTATCAATACGACACAATGTACTGATATCCATCATCAGTCAGCCTTAAATAATAACGCATATATAGGTAGAATAAACAACAATAATCACTAAAATAGATAATCATCAGGTAACATGAATTTTAGAATCATTCCGAGTAAGGTTCTAAGGTGGCCTGCTCACTAGATTAGGCCTCGCTGTAGCAGTGGTAGGACCGCGATAGCGGTTTTGCCACAACAGTAAGGATACCGCTGTAGCGGTACTGCGTAGGCAGTAACTCGACCAAGCTGACAACCTTAGATTTGTCACTTAGAAATTTCTCAAAAACCATTTCATATACTCTATATAGGTTTATGCATAGCTAAAACTTCAACGATCAACTCATCAACTTATTACATTGGATATACAACTGAATCTTCAATAATAAATTCATCAACTTTTTCGCTGATTCGCACATAACTTTGCAAGGATAAGCAGGTCATAAACAAATACATTAATATTAAATCCATAATTAAATATGCATTCAAGGATCTCAGTTTCACACGGTTCTCATATCTTCGAACTACTCCTCACTCTTCAACCATCCTTCATATCATACCGTCGGTAATATATCGGGTACACGCCTCCATCACATCATCATACACACTCAAACAGAATATTACTCTACATACATGCTAGAGGGTCTTATTTTTACCCTTCTAGTCATGACCTATAGGGGAGTTTAAAAATTCATGTATTGTACTGGCGCGGTATCCATTCCCACTCATCTACTCATCCGGATGCTCCCCTCAGACATCAGCCAATAATACCATAATTGCTCGTTCGGATGCTCACCTCGGGTACGAGCTTCTCATTCAGGACAAAACATGTTATCCACTCTTATCTTCTTATTCTATATACTTCCAATCGGTCCATTCACATGACCATGGTTTCGCTCATAACCCATTAACCATTCATGAGATAATTTAGGAAGAAACACATTAAACATTGCAAGTACCATACATTCGTACAAACAGTTCCAAATAATCAACACCTTAAGTTTTAAACTATCAATACAACAATTACATCATAATCTAGCATTAATTAGTGTCTGAAAACCAACTAAGCATGTTGAAAATTCCACATACATACAAGTTATTATTTAAGGTCTAACTCCTTATAAAACCATAACCTACCTCAATTGTCGGAAGAGAGAATTAAGCTACTCTATAGGAGCTTTGCCTTTTCATAGCACCTCCAAATGTTCAATATCTAAATACAATTAAAGGAGTCACATTCAATCATCTAAAACTTTATTTGGGCCTAAATTTTTTATTATACCTCGTTCTCCTTAAAATTATTGTCAAAATAATATCTCCAGAGTCAATTCATCACGTTCTATCTGCAATATAGGGAATTTCTACCTATTCCATGGAGTTTCTACTCCTTATAACCTTTATAGGTAGTAACAATGGTAGAAATCTCAATTTTTTTCAACACCCAGGTCTCAAACTATCCCAAGATCAACATACTTACTTTCACATCCCCCCAAGAAGTGATCAATCCCCACTTTTAAGTCTAGGGATCAATACCTAGTCATTTCCATTGACCCTATTTTTCACAGCCCTAGGGTTCTTGGTTAGGATTTCTTTTGATTATAGGGTGTTAGAAAATCGAATGGAAAGAGAAATAGGTAGGAATCTTACGTTGGGAAGGAGAAACTACTTTGCCCTCTGAAAATAGCCCTTCTGCTGTCAAAGTTCGTGCTTTAGAGTAATGAGGTGAAAGACCCCAAATTTTAATTTAAATCATTACACTACCTCCATTGTATGCTGCAACAGACCCGCTATGGAAGTCAAGGCCTCGACACAACGGACCCGACAGTTAACTCTTCCTTTATGATATGGTGGACCTCCGATTGTCATGACAGTCTCACTGTAGCAGGACTCCCACTGTTGCAGTTGTCCCTGTTAACCAGTAGCTTAGAATTCTCTGCACATTTCTTATCCCTTAAACTCAAGTCTTTAATCCAACTTCCCCAATACTTCCCACCATGTACCTACGCGAAAATAGGTTGTTCTGGCCTTAGTTCCCCCATAACAACAAACAAATTATATAATCAGATATCAATTAAAATATCATTTGTTCCCAAACATTCAGAAGAAAGCAAGAGAAAGGGGAAATAACTAACTCAACAAACACCTGGGGTTATTTGTCTCGCAAGTCTGCCTGGGTCTCCTAAGTGACTTCCTCCACTGGATAATTATTCCACTGGACCTTTACAGTAGCGATCTCCTTCGATCTCAAATTGTGAACCTCTCTGTCTAATATATCCCCCTGCTCCTCTTCGTAAGACAGATTCTCGCCAAGCAACACTAAATTCCATTGAATGATATAAGTACCATCCCTATGATATTTCTTCAGCATGAAAACATGAAATATCGGATGAACTCCATACACCTGACGGCAAGGTCAGTTCGTAAGACATATCCCCCATACATTAAAGGACCTCAAATGGCCAAATATACCTTAGTCTGAGCTTACGCTGTTTCCCAAACCGCATCACCCCCCTCATTGGGAAAACCTTGAGCAAAACCCACTCTCCCTCGATGAACATCATGTCTCTCACCTTCTGTTCAGGTACTGCTTTTGCCTGTTTTAGGATTCTAGAAGCCTTTCTTAGATTATCCTGACCTTCTCTAAGGATTCCTTCAACAAATCAGTTCCCCATGGCCTCATCGAACGCATCGAACTAACTGATAAGGGATCTACATTTCCTCCCATATAAGGCCTCAAATAGCGCCATGCCAATGATTTAGTGATTGCAACTTTTGTATGCGAATTCTGCTAGGGTAAGAGCTTATCCCAATGGCCCACAAAGTCTATCACACAGGCCCAGAGCATATCCTCCAACACTTGGATTGTTCTTTCTGACTGTTCATCCGTCTGCAAATGGAATGTTGTACTCAAGTTTAGCCTAGTGCCCAATTCAGCTTGCAAGATTCTCCAAAAATTAATAGTGAACTACGTAACTCTCTCTGAGATAATTGACACTAGCACCCCATGCAACCGAACCACCTCCTTAACATATAATTTGGCCAACCTTTCTACATTGTAAGTCACCTGAACTGGCAAGAAGTGGATAGACTTAGTCAGTCTGTCAACAATGACCCAAATTGAGTCAAACTTACCCAAGGTTTTCGGAAGACCAACTATGAAATCTATTGCTATCCGCTCCTAGTTTCATTCTGGGATAGGCATACTCTGGAGCACTCCCCCAAGCTTCTGATGTTCATACTTCACTTGCTAGCAATTCAGGCATTAGGCAATGTGCTCTACAATGTCTCTCTTTATCCTGCTCCACCATTTGCTTCAGGTCATGATACATCTTGGTAACTCCAGGGTGTATGGAGTACCTCGAGCTGTGAGCTTCTAATAATATGGTTTTAATGATATCGCCGACCCGAGGAACACATACACGCCCCCTTATCCTCAACACCTCTTCATCATATATTACCTCCTCCTTGGCTTCCCTTGTAAGACCTAGTCACAAATATTACTTAGCTTTGCATCCTCAAACTAACTGGATTTTACTTCATTCAGCAGTGATGGTCTAGCCTCCACACTGGCAAATACTCCACCCAACTTTGGCAGCATAAGTCTCAGAAGGCTGTTAGCCAATGTCTGACTTCTCTAACCATTGGTCGCTGGGTAGCTTCCAAGAAAGCCAAACTATTCATACTTACATATTTCCTTCTCAAAGCATTTGCCACCACATTAGCCTTCCCCAGATGATACAGGATCGTGACATCATAGTCCTTAAGCAGTTCCATCCACTTTCACTATCTCAGGTTAATATCCTTTCGGGTGAACACATATTGTAGGCTACGATGGTCCATCAACACCTTACAACGGGCCCCATACAAGTAATGCCTCCAGATTTTCAAAGAAAACACCACCGCATCCAATTCCAAGTCATATGTGGGGTAGTTCTTCTTATACATATTTAGCTATCTTGAAGCATACACAATGACCTATCTTTATTGCATTAACACAATACCCAAACTAGACTGTGAAGTATCATAATAAACTAAAAACTCCTTCCACCGGTAGTGCAAGGATAGGAGTTGTGGTCAACAAGTTCTTGATCTTTTGAAAGATCTATTTACACTCCTTTGACCATGGGATGACACATCTTTCTGAGTCAATCTTGTCAACCGAGAGGAAATGGCTCGGTGGTAATAACTGTCTAGCCTACAAAGCTACGAATTTCTATCACTGTAATGGGCCTAGTCCAATTCCGAACTGCTTCTACCTTCTGTGGATCCACCATGATCCCTTCCTTTGAGACTACGTGCCCTAAAAAGGATACTGGTTCCAACCAAAATTCACATTTAGTGAACTTATCATACAATTGTTTCTTCTTTAGTAGCCCTAACACAATCCTTAGATGATTCTCATGTTCCTGCTTAGTCTTGGAATACACTAAAATATCATCAATGAAAATGATTACAAAGGAGTCTAGATAGTGTTTAAAAATACCATTCATCAGGCTCATGAAGGTAGTTAGAGCATTAATGAGTATTAATGACATGACCAAGATCTCATAATGCCTTTGCCTGGTCTAAAAGGCTATCTTTAGAATATTCTTAACACAAATTTTCAGCTGATAGTAACCCAACCTCAAATCAATATTCGAGAACAGGGTTGCACCTTGAAGTTGATCAAATAGGTCATCTATTGGGGGAAGAAGGTACTTGATGGTAATCTTATTCAGTTGATGGTAGTTAATACACATATGCATGTTGCTATCTTTCTTCTTCACAAATAACACAGGGGCACCCTATGGAGAGGCACTCAGACTAATGAACCCCTTATTGAGAAACTCCTGCAACTATTTCTTGAGTTCTCTCAACTCAGCCGGTGTCATTCTATATGGCGGTACGAAAATAGGTTCGGTCCTCGGCTCTAAGTCTATGCAGAAATCAATGTCACGGTCTAGTGGCATATGATGTCACCTAAATTACACCTCTATATGATATATAAAGCGGTTAATGTTCAAATATATAATCCAACAAGGGTTGAGGTCGAATTCCACGAGGAATATGATGAGGACCTCGGTTAACGTATTTACTATTACTTTTAGTCTACGTGTTTTCAAAGGTGTGTGTGTGTAATAAGTAATAGTGTTAAACGACAAGTAAATGAGAGTAGAATATTTGTTAAAGTTGGTTGTAATCAATGAGTAAAGTGACTAGGATTATGTTCCCCATAATTTCATAACAACGCAAGCTTATCGTACTAGTGATTTATCCAGGTGTTTAGCATGCAAAATTAGTAGGTTAAGTTCACCTAAATGGTTGGTACCCTAAATAGATGAGTATCACCACACAACTTGATCCCTTTATGGGTGTGTACTTTCCTAACCCTTGCCTTTGATCTCGGATTAGCTATTCTTGGTCAAGGTCAAGCTATTATATGAGGGTTGATAGCCTCTAATATCCATTGTTAAATCTTTTTTTCATTCATTAGACCTTTGGTCCGGTGAGCAAGAATAAGGTGAGTTCTAACATTTGCGACCGTTAAAAAGTAATTAAAATGAAGGAAAGAATAATACATGCACAAAACCCCTTTCAAGAATCACTAAGTACTTTGCCTACGTTTGTTAATTCATAATGATTCCCACAACCCTAGTTATGGTGTTCAGATACTCGTGCTTAAAGAATTATGATCAGCAATTATAGAAAAAATCATAATTATAAACTTACAAGAATTTGTAGAAGAAATCACACTTCTTGAATTAATCAATAATAACTAAAAATCAACAATCAACACTTGTTTGATCCTTCAAAACCCAAGAACAAATTAAGAAAAGAAGTTTCTTGGACTTCAATGTAGAACAAAAAATGTCAAAGTATTGGAACTTGTATAAGAAAACTACAGATTCTATTTATAGGCAAAAATAAAATTCTTTCCTAAACAAAACAAGATTCTAACATCGGCAGTTACAATGGCTCATTGCATGGTTGTTTGGTCCGCTTGATGCTTTGTTGGATCAGAGTAACTGTGCCCTTTTTCATATTATAGCACATACAACAGCTTGTTGTGATGACATACGAGCCATTGGTTCCCTCCGTTGGTTTCAGGCCTTCAGGACATGATTTTAGAACCTCTTGGTACGTGTACTTTGGATGACTCATCTTTTGATTGCGCAGACCGTTCTTCTCATCCATTGAATGAGGCCTCTTTTTGCACTTTTTTGAATCTATCCCACGACCACATAGTACAACCCGTTGTATGAATAAATGGCCCGTAGGTGCCAGCCATTGTTTAGCCTTGAATTTTACCATTTTTCTGAATCTCATCCTACAACTGCCTGGTACGGCTTTTGGTAAGAACCAACGTTCCGTCCTATGCATCATTTGTTTTCCCTTGATCCCTTTTTTAGCTCTTTTCTCATATCCAACTAACATAGCCTATTTTACCTGCAAAACTTCCAAATGCATTATATCTGACTAAATGTACCTAAGTGCATGCATATTTACTTGGTTTTAAGCATTGAAAGTGTCGTAAAATCATGACACATCAGCACCCTTAGCTTAGCATGTTTGCATGTCCTCAGGTAAACAAAACAAAATCAAACCATAACGACGCTTAACTAGAAGAAACCTAGGAGATCTGTAGCAATCCAAACCCTATGAAACATACATGTTGTTCACACAGTCAACCCCCTCTTATCGTGTTCAATACAAAACTGGTGCGATGGCTCAATACTCATCATTATGACATAATGGGATTAATGGATGAAATCATATTATCACTACACAACTAGCATACACAAATGACATTTCACCTAGGTAAACTAGAAATTAGTCGATGCAATAATGTTCCCTCACTAGAAACAAGTCCCACACACACATATATATGATCATGATAAAATAAGATTGGGACTCAGTAAGAACTCGCTCACTCTCATAAAGAAGTTAAAATTGTGCACGTACAATACCATAAGCTTGCCTTTACTTTCTATACCTCGATTTTCGGACAGTTGATTATAATCACTCTAGGACTTTGTTAGCTTGTAATGTAGGCTCGGGGAAGGGTATGGTAGATATGGGAATAGTAACTTGACCCTCCTAGGCATTGCACTAACTTTGGCTCCACTTTAACCTCTTTTATCCCTTTTATCCCTTTTTCCTTCTTTTCTTCTTCTTTTAAGACTATGGGTGAGACTTTCTTCTTTTCACTCATCATTTTTCTCTTTTTTTTTTCTTTTTCTCATTCATTCCATTTTTTTTCTTTTCATTATGCACACTGCACCCGCCTTTCTTTTTCATGATTTAATTACCTCACCACCTACTTTTCTTACTCACCCCTATACTAGCCACCCTCAACTTAGGAAATTTACCTGAGTTGAGGTACACAGTGTCCATAGAGGTACCAAGGCCAAGTCAGGTTAAGTAATTAAAGAGATAAGGTGAGTTGGCTAAACAATTAAAAAAGTTCATTTAAGATTCAAAATCGGGATCAAGGGGTATTCATTTTCATTTGGTAGGTCCTTTAGGCTAGAGTGGACTAACATCAAAATTGGCCTATGATCCTTTCCTAATCTCCCATCCTATACTTTGGTATGACTGACCAGGCAAGTTCTAGATTGACGCACAAAGTTAAACTAGGTGAAATCTCACTCACACAAGCATCAGATTGCACGACTAACTACCGATAACTATGATGCTATGCAAAGAGCCACATTGGTCACAACTCATAGCACAAGTACATACACATAAAAACTTTAGAAGGGTATCATTTTAAATAAAACAATTAAACACAACAATATACTTTATTCGACTGCTTCTATGCCTCCTATTTTCCTTCTAATTAAACATCACAAAAACAAAACATACAACAAAAATCCTAAACATATCGGTTCTATTAGATAAGGAACACCCAAGGGAAAAGAAGCCTGACAAGAAAAATTCTCGGGTTGTGTTCAGCAAAAAGCAAAATAATAAATATTACCCTACCCCTATCTAAAAAATATACGCATCGCCCTCGATGCATATGAGTACTAAACCAAGGGAATAGGGAACATATCTGTGGCGTCCTAGACGTTTGTGGATTGGTCAGTCGGGGGAGCAGTCACAAACCCAAAATCCTTAGTAGATGGAGTCTCAGGCTCGACCCCGGCCTCAATAGTAGTGGCACCAATTGTGGTTGGTGCGCTCTCTGAAGCAGTAACATTGGCGAAACCANAGCAGTAACCACAGAGGTAATAAGTGTACCCATTCTCTGCTCAAGTACCGCACTCATAACAGAACTGCCAACCCCCTTTCCCCTCTCCTACATCTCTCTCTCATGCTCATCAGAGGTGTGTCGGCTCTCGGAGTGCGGCCTTCAATGCTTTTCTTTCTTTCTTCCTCCACTTCCATTCCTTATCTTCATCTTCCTTGGCGGTCCACTTCTTTTTGCCTTTTTCACGCGGGACCAACTTAAGGTCAAAGAACAGAGGGATCTCCTTATCCAAATCCTCCTTAACAACTAAAAGGACTGGCGGTGGTAATATAGGAGTCTGTCGAGATGACAACTCCGCCATAGTATCCTAATCCTGGGTCTGAGTGTCGGACTGGAATTAATTGAGTCGTACCTTAAAGCCATCTAATCTCATGTGCAACCCCCTTGATGCCTCTTCTATCTCCTTATTCACCTAAGGCTTGACCTGCTCGAGCAACATGTCAATCTTACACTCGGCAATAGTCAGCCTCTTGGCCATTTTCCTTATCTCAGCCTTTGGGACAAGCATATAGCCATTGGCTATGGATTGGGAAGTGCTACCGGAGATGATGGGTGTGGTGGCTGCTGAATCTATGGCTTGAGTAGCTGGAATCTCCATAGTATGCTCAGCCAAGGTAGAAGTATCAACCTGCTTACTTCCGCCTGGAACACCCTCAAACACTCTTGGGCCCTCAATTGGTCCTCGAAATTTGGCTACCGGATTTAGGTCATCCTTAACTAGTGTTATATTCATTGTCTTGGTATTAGTAATTAGATGATAAATATCTGGCAGAAGACACATACGGAATTACCTACACAGCTGAAAGATCAGACTCGAGAACGGGATAGTGTTGTTGTCCTTAATCGCCTGCTCCTACATCTCTATGACAATGATCCGAGGGATGTTTAATCGATAGTCCGACATAATCTAGACTATCAAAGCTGCAGGTGCTAACCGATGTCAGACTATGGACCACCATGATTTGGCCAAGAAGTTCAAAGATTCTTTGTAGATTGGCTTCCCACTTGTGGATTCTTTGTAGATTGGCTTCCCACTTGTGAGTCATTCTGCTTCCTCCTTGGCCTCAACAATAATATTTTCCATCCAACGATAGTGCATCAGCTTATACTCAGTGCTCAACTTCATTACCCTTTTCAATGCCTCAATTCGGTAATCATACTCCGGAGTGTGGGTTGGCACCGTATAGTCACTGCCCATCAAGACCTGTGTGATGGTCCTTTCGGATATGTCCACTAGGCAAGCTCTCACCCGAACTGAATCTAGCACTAGCTCCTTTTTTAGTACTTGCCTCGAAGGAGAATTATTCTCCAAAGTACAGTAGTAGTCATCTTAGAACTCATGCACCATCTCCCCACTAAACTTTCCTGGTGTCTCAGCCATCCAATGCATATTGTATACCTCAAACAACCATCTGAGTTTCGACACCTCCTTTAATGCATCGATCTAGATCTAGGCTCCTTCTGAATACTGCATCTTGGGTTTTCTTTGTCATTTAGTGTTAACCCCGCATAATAGATGTCTCGGGAGCCTGTACTGTCCTTCTTTTGGACCTTCCATCTGGGGTGGTAGGAGGGTCGGAGTCCTTCTCTTGATCTCCTGCTCCTCCGCAATACTCTCATTCTCCTCGGCGACACTATCTCTCTCATCCGCATCATCCGCAGGAGGGTCTTCACCATCAGACTCAGTCCCTTCTCCTCCCTTTTCAAACCGAGGAAAGTAGAGAAGTGGCCGCTGTTGTTTCCTTTGACTTGGCTTGTGCCCTACTGGTCACAACCAAAGAATCCTTAGAGGAGTCAATATCATTGGTCTCCTCCGAACTGTTACACCCCGTAAGATTTCCGGTACATAGATGGCCTATTCGCGTGTTGGTTAAGCATATTTGAAAGCCATACATGCTAGAAAAAGGCCTGGGAAAAGATCGGACGAGAAACCTGTCGAACCAT